>CM061750.1:216449661-216708227 GCA_030979885.1 Lolium multiflorum
CTGCAACCTTGCGGGGGCCGTAACTTTCGCCTCGGAGCTCGGATTGAGGCGGGGTTAGGTGCGTTGGAAAGCTCTTTCCAAGGGCTACAACTTTGGTGTAGGGCTCGAGGGCTATGGTGACAAAAATCTGGGCGGCTTTTGGTGGTGACCGCCGGCTAGTTCTTGCACCGATGAGCGGCAAAGAGAGGAGAGGAGCGGTGCTAGGAGGGAGGGGAGGATGCTGTGGGATGGTGTGGTGCTGTCCCAAGCGAGGAGGGGGGTTTATATAGGCTCCAGGGGAGGGAGGCGCGGCATGGCCGGCATGGTGGCCATGTCGTCGACGGCGTGGCTACAGGGCGTTCTGGGCCGAACGGTCATGTCTAGGAGGTGCGTGGGAGTGAGGGGAAGCTAGTGGCGCAGTGGGACGCGACGGGATGCAGTGTGCACGAAGAGGGACATGGGTGGCCACGGGTTGGTGATCATGAGCAATGGCATGATCATTGTGGTCATCCACTTGCTCTCCTTGACATAGGGTCATGTCTAGCAGGTGTCTAGGGTCAATATCAAGCGGAAAGACATGGTGAGAGAGAGGGAAAAGAGCCAGGGCAGGTGGTGACATAGTGGTGATCATGTGAGTGGCATGGTGTGGCATTGGGTGGTGCAAGTGGGTTTTTGGGGTCAACTATGGTAGGGTGGTGTTCATAGGAGTGAGATGAGTCAGATTGACAAGGTGAGGGTGACCAGAGAGGGAGAAAGACAAGGGTTGGCATGGTGATGTCATTTGGAGTGGCATGGCATGGCATTGGTTCTTTGTGCATACTTTTCTTGTGTACCAAGGTGCTGCAAGCTTAAGTGGGGTGAGGTGAGTCTAGGAGACATGGTGGGCAAGGTGAGAGGGGTCTAGAGTGTGCACAAATGATCAAAGTCAAAAAGGTGTGTGACATATGCAATGACATGGAGTGTCCTTGTGTCAAGGTGATCATGACAAGGCTAGATGAGGTCATTGAGAGTGGTCAGAGGTACAATGTACTGTGGATGATCACAAGAGAGAGAGGGTGAGGTGGTGAATAGTGGTTGCATAGTGGTTGTACTTCCATATTACTCTATGTATACTTCTCTATCTCAAGCCATTGACTTCTCTTGTATGTAATTTTGACCACTTTGCTGCATGATTGTGTTCTAAAATAAGATTTGACACACATTGGTGGTCTTGGTTTGGGTTTTGGAGATGGTTTGTGAAAATTTCGAAAAGTGGAGGGAATCTAGAATCTGTTTCAATGTAGCATCTTGGGTTGACTATTTTGAGCAATGGTCAATGATTTGGTCAAAGTGGTCAACACGAAAAATGTTCATCTTGATGAGGTCTTGGATGAGGGGCAAAGAGTTGAGAGGGTTTGGTTTGAGAATCTCCTAATAAAAGGGCTCAAAGTGGGTATGATATTAAAATTGTCAAATTTGACCATTAGTGTATGTAAGCTCATATTTGATTCAAATTTGATTTTATTTGTGTTTCTTTGATTCCTAAAGTGTTAATAAGTGTTTAGTATCCATTTACAACTAATGGTGCAAGCCAAAAGGGTCTAGGTTAAAGATTTGCAAAATTGGCCATAGCCACATATGTGATGAAGTGCATTTTTCTTAGTTTCTTATTTTATTTTTCTTTGCTTCACTTAGGCATGGTTTAGGGTTTATTTAGTATTAGATTAGGTCTAGAGATGGTTTCACACCATTTGGGCAAAGTAGGAGTGCATAGGACAAGATTTGATAAAATGGCTAAGTGCCACATATGCTTCTATGCATATGTTTAATTTTCTTTTATTTCTTTTTGTTTCACCTTGGTTTTGATTGGGGAAGTACTAGATGAAGTTTGTTGATGTTTTCAAAACATCTAAAAAAGGTAGAAAGGTCTAATTAGAAGTTTCACAAAAATAGTCATAGGCACATAGGCCTTTTTCTTATTTAATTTCTTTTTATTTTAATTTGACTTGGGTGGTGAGACTAGGGGTGAGGTTTAGGGTTTAAGATCATTTCAAAGTAATAAACAAACCATCATGGCAATAACACAAGTATCAAGCACAAGTAGTATGCATAGCACCTCATTCAGAAAAGTTTTTGTTGGTTCTCATTTTTGGAAAAAGGAAATTTATTTTCTTCTTTGTTTGAAAATTTGGGATGTTACACATGGTTATATGCATCTTAATAATATTAAGTTTCCCCTTTTTATGTTGAGAATTTTGAAGTTACTCTTGTTTTATCTTCTGCTTGTGTTGCTGCCAAAACCCACCGGCAGGCAGCGATTAAGCAACACGAAGAGCCGGGAGGCTCCCAAGACTGCTGGTGGGCCTTGGTACCTCGGTCAACGGCCCGCAGTGCTCTGGCACACGTCCTGGCGGATGCGAGGGCGTGCTACCTGACCTATACCTGGTTAGGAAGGTGTTGGATCGCTTCGATTAGTTTCCTGCATGGTAGACACGTAAACATTAAATGAGCCTCGATCGGCTCTCAGGTTACCTGTGTAGATCGGCTCATGGAGCCGATCAACCCATGGTTCATGTTAGATATGCAATAACATGGGTTTCTTGCTTTATCAATACTAAGCTAATTAGATCTACGACAGTTTAGGGTTTTCACCACATAACCGGAACATCCTACACGTGATTGAGCCTGGCAGATACGTAAGATAACAGAAAACTAACCCTAGAAGAGGCCTAAAAACCAACATGGTGTCGATTCCCGGAACGTCCCTTCTAGGATCAGCAAACCGTACCCTACGCGCTACTGGATCGTTCAACCCGTTTGCAAGGCCTAACTATGCAGATATTAAACTAATCCTTGAAGAACAAGGAGCAACCGTAACAGATCGAATCTACTAAATAAAGACAAAGCAAGGCGCTGCCCTTACACCTAAGATAGGTGTAAGGGCAGCTAGATATCGAGGGGCAGCGTAGCTAAGCAAGCATGTCATAAGAGCATCGATGCAAGCTGATACGCGTAGATGCACACGTCCGTTGGGAACCCCAAGCGGAAGGTATGATGCGTATAGAAGCAAGTTTCCCTCAGTATGAAACCAAGGTTATCGAACCAGTAGGAGCCAAAGAAGCACGTGAAGGTTGTTGGCGGAGGAATGTAGTGCGGCGCAACACCAGTGAAACCGGCGCCAACGTGGAACCTGCACAACACAATCAAAGTACTTTGCCCCAACGTAACAGTGAGGTTGTCAATCTCACCGGCTTGCTGAAAACAAAGGATTAGGCGTATCGAGTGGAAGATGGTGGTTGTTTGCAAAGAACAGTAAAAACAGTAGAATGTATTCAGATGTAAAAGAATGGACCGGGGTCCACAGTTCACTAGTGGTGTCTCTCCAATAAGATAACTAGCATGCTGGGTGAACAAATTACAGGTGAGCAATTGACAAATAAAGATTCAATACATATCAACGATGATTACTATGTGATTTAATCAGGGCATTACGACAAAGTACATAGACCGCTATCCAGCATGCATCTATGCCTAAATAATCCACCTTCAGGTTATCATCCGAACCCCTTCCAGTATTAAGTTGCGAACAACAGATAATTGCATTAAGTATGGTGCGTAATGTAATCAACACAAATATCCTTAGACAAAGCATCAATGTTTTATCCCTAGTAGCAACAGCACATCCACAACCTTAGAACTTTCTGTCACTGTCCCAGATTTAATGGAGGCATGAACCCACTATCGAGCATAATTACCCCCTCTTGGAGTTACAAGTATCAACTTGGCCAGAGCCTCTACTAGCAACGGAGAGCATGCAAGATCATAAACAACACATATATGATAGATTGATAATCAACTTAACATAGTATTCTCTATTCATCGGATCTCACCAAACACAACATGTAGCATTACAAATAGATGATCTTGATCATGTTAGGCAGCTCACAAGATCTATAACAATGAAAGCACAAGCGGAGAAGACAACCATCTAGCTACTGCTATGGACCCATAGTGCAAGGATGAACTACTCACGCATCAATCCGGAGGCGGGCATGATGATGTAGAGCCCCTCCGTGATGATTCCCCTCTCGGCAGGTGCAGAGGCGATCTCCTGAATCCCCGAGATGGGATTGGCGGCGGCGGCCTCTCAGTAATGTTTTCCGTATCGTGGCTCTCGGTACAGGGGGTTTCGCGATGGAGGCTTTAAGTAGGCGGAAGGGTAGGTAAAAGTGCGTCACGGGGGGCCCACACACTAGGGCCGCGTGGGGCCCCCCCTTGGCCGCACCGCCCTAGTGTGGCGGCACCCCGTGGCCCCTCGCCTCCCTTTCGGTCTTCGGAAGCTTCGTGCAAAAATAGGCCCCTGGGCGTTGATTTCGTCCAATTCCGAGAATATTTCCTTACTAGGATTGAAACCAAAAACAGCAGAAAAACAACCGGCACTTCATCTTGTTAATAGGTTAGTGCCGGAAAATGTAAAATAACTTGTAAAGTATGTATAAAACACTCAAGTATTATAATAAAAGTAGCATGGAACATAAGAAATTATAGATACGTTTGCGACGTATCAAGCATCCCCAAGCTTAGTTCCTACTCATCCTCGAGTAGGTAAACGATAATACAAATAATTTCTGAAGTGACATGCTACCAACATAATCTTGATCAACATTATTGTAAAGCATATGAGATGAATGGAGTGATCTGAACAAAAGATTGCTAACAAAGATAATGACTAAGCAAATGAATCATATAGCAAAACTTTTCATGAATAATACTTTCAAACAAGTATCAATAAGACTTGCATAAGAGTTAACTCATAAGCAATAAATTCATAGTAGAATGCATTGAAGCAACACAAAGGATGATTAAGTTTCAGCAATTGCTTTCAACTTGTAACATGTATATCTCATGGATATTTGTCAACATAGAGTAATATAACAAGTGCAATAAGTAAACATGTAAGAATCAATGCACACAGTTAACACAAGTGTTTGCTTCTAAGATAGAAGGGAATGGGTAAACTGACTCAACAATAAAGTAAAAGATTGGCCCTTCGCAGAGGGAAGCATTGATTACTATTTTTGTGCTAGAGCTTTTGTTTTGAAAACATAGAAACAATTTTGTCAACGGTAGTAATAATTCATATGTGCTATGCATAATACTTCCTACAAGTTGCATGCCTCATGCATAGAGTACCAATAGTGCTCGCACCTTGTCCTACTATCTCGGAAAACACGGATTCTCATCGCATACATATGCTTCAACCAAGTGTCACAAAGGGGTACCTCTATGCCGCATGTACAAGTGTCTAAGGAGAAAGCACGCATTGGATTTCTCGCTTGTGATTATTCTCAACTTAGACATCCATACCGGGACAACATAGACAACAGATAATGGACTCCTCTTTTAATGCTTAAGCATTCAACAATAGTTAATATTCTCATAAGAGATTGAGGTTGTATGTCCAAACTGAAACTTCCACCATGATACATGGCTTTAGTTAGCGGCCCAATGTTCTTCTCTAATCATATGCATACTCAAACCATTTGATCATGAAATCCACTACTTCAGACAAGACGAACATGCATAGCATCTCACATGATATCCAACAAAGGTAAAGTTGATGGCGTCCCCAGAAACATGGTTACCGCTCAACAAGCAACTTATAAGAATTAAAACACATAACTACATATTCATCACCACAATAGTTTTTAAGCTATTTGTCCCATGAGCTATATATTGTAAAGGTAGAGGAATGAAATTTAAAGGTAGCACTCAAGTAATTTACTTTGGAATGGCAGGAAATACCACATAGTAGGTAGATATGGTGGACACAAATGGCATGGAGTTTGGCTCAAGGTGTTTGGATGCACGAGAAGCATTTCCTCTCAGTACAAGGTTTGGGCTAGCAAGGTTGTTTGAAGCAAACACAAGTATGAACAGGTACAGCAAAACTCACACAAGAACATATTGCAAGCATTATAAGGCTCTACACTGTCTTCCTTGTTGTTCAAACACTTTACCCGAAAATATCTAGACTTAGAGAGATCAATCATGCAAACCAAATTAAACAAGCTCTACGGTAGTTCTTCATTAATGGATTAAACTACATGATGCAAGAGCTTAAACATGATCTAAGAGAGCTCAAACAATTGCCAAATTGTCAAACCATATGCATCATTTTCCAATTCCAACCAAATAGCAATCTAACGAAGCAATAAGCTTTCGCCATGAACATTAAAGCACAATTAAGAACACAAGTGTTCCATATGAAAAAGCGGAGCGTAATATCTCCAATATAAGGATGGCGAGATCCAACTTTATTCAAAACAAAACAAAAATAAAAACAAACCAACGCTCCAAGTAAAGAACATAGGAATGTGACGGAATAAAAATATAGTTTCACTAGAAGTGACCTGATAATGTGTCGATGAAGAAGGGGATGCCTTGGGCATCCCCAAGCTTAGATGCTTGAGTCTTCTTAAAATATGCAGGGATGAACCACCGGGGCATCCCCAAGCTTAGATGCTTGAGTCTTCTTAAAATATGCAGGGATGAACCACCGGGGCATCCCCAAGCTTAGACCTTTCGCTCTTCTTGATCATAGTATATCATCCTCTTCTCTTGACCCTTGAAAACTTCCTTCACACAAACTTCAAGCAAACTCATGAGAGGGTTAGTGCTTAACCACAAATTCACATATTCAGAGGTGACACAATCATTCTTAACACTTCTGGACATTGCACAAAGCTTCTGAAAGTTAATGGAACAAAGAAACTCATTCAACATAGCAAAAGCGGCAATGCGAAATAAAAGACAGAATCTGTCAAAAACAGAACAGTCCGTAAAGATGCTTCTGGACTGGGAACTTAACTTGCTCAAATGGAACAACTCAAAACTAATGAAAGTTGCGTACATATCGAGGATCACGCTCGTAAATTTGCAGTTTTTCGAATTTTTACGAGAGACTTATGCCAGAATTCGTGACAGACAGCAATGCTGTTTGCGCGCGATCCCAAATATAACATCAACTTTAACATAGAAACTTTACTTGGAAAAAAACATGATAAGGAGAGGTTGCTACAGTAGTAAACAACTTCCAAGACTCAACAAAACAAAAATTGCTGTAGTAAAATAAACACATGGGTTATCTCCCAAGAAGTGCTTTTCTTTAACGCCTTTAGCGCAGAAAGTGCAAATCAAGTAACATCAAGAGTAGAAGCATCAACATCATAGCTTGTTCTAATAATAGAATCAAAAGGCAACTTCATTCTCTTTCTAGGGAAGTGTTCCATACCTTTCTTGAGAGGAAATTGATATTTAATATTACCTTCCCTCATATCAATAACAGCACCAACGGTTCGAAGAAAAGGTCTTCCCAATACAATAGGACAAGATGTATTGCATTCGATATCCAAGACAACAAAATCAACGGGGACAAGGTTATTGTTAACCGTAATGCGAACATTATCAATCCTCCCCAAAGGTTTCTTTTTAACATTATCGGCAAGATTAACATCCAAATAACAATTCTCCAATGGTGGCAAGTCAAGCATATCATAAATCTTTTTAGGCATAACAGAAATACTTGCACCAAGATCACATAAAGCATTACATTCAAAGTCATTGAATTTCATTTTAATGATGGGCTCCCAACCATCTTCTAACTTCCTAGGAATAGAAGCTTCAAGTTTCAATTTCTCTTCCCTAGCTTTAATGAGAGCATTTGTAATGTGTTTTGTAAAGGCTAAATTTATAGCACTAGCATTGGGACTTCTAGCAAGTTTTTGTAAGAACTTTATAACTTCAGTAATATGACAATCATCAAAATCTAAACCATTATGTTCTACAGCAATGGAATCATTTTCACCAATATTTTGAAAAATTTCAGCAGTTTTATCACAAACAGTTTTAGCAGTTTCAGGCAATTTTATACGCTTTGCACTAGGAGTAGAAACATTGCCAACACCAATTATTTTACCATTGATAGTAGAAGGTACAGCAACATGTGAAGAATTAACATTACTAGTGGTGGTAATAGTCCATACTTTAGCTACATTATTCTCTTTAGCAAGTTTTTCTTTTTCTTCTCTATCCCACCTAGCATGCAATTCAGCCAACAATCTAATATTATCATTAATTCGAACTTGGATGGCATTTGTTTTAGCAAACCTAGCATCTTCAACTTTCTCAGGCATAACTTTCAATTTTAAAAGATCAACATCAAGAGCAAGACTATCAACCTTAGAAGCAAGAATATCAATTTTACCAAGCTTTTCTTCAACAGTTTTATTGAAAGCAGTTTGTGTACTAATAAATTCTTTAAGCATCACTTCAAGACCAGAGGGTACACTCTTATTATTATTGTAAGAATTACCATAAGAATTACCATAACCATTACTATTATTAGAAGGATATGGCCTAAAGTTGTTGTTACCATAATTATTCCTATAAGCATTGTTGTTGAAATTATTGCTCTTAATGAAATTCACATCAATATTTTCTTCTTGAGCAACCAATGAAGCTAAAGGAACATTATTAGGATCAATATGAGATCTACCATTTGCAAGCATAGACATAATAGCATCAATCTTATCACCCAAAGAAGAGGTTTCTTCAACAGAATTTACCTTCTTACCTTGAGGAGTTCTTTCAGTGTGCCATTCAGAGTAATTGATCATCATATCATCAAGTAATTTAGTTGCGGCGCCCAAAGTGATGGACATAAAAGTACCTCCAGCAGCTGAATCCAATAGGTTTCTCGAGGAAAAATTCAATCCTGCATAAAAGGTTTGGATGATCATCCAAGTAGTCAGTCCATGGGTTGGGCAATTCTTTACCAAAGATTTCATTCTCTCCCATGCTTGAGCAACATGTTCATTATCAAATTGTTTAAAATTCATTATGCTACTTCTCAAAGATATAATCTTAGCAGGAGGATAATATTTACTAATAAAAGCATCTTTGCATTTAGTCCATGAATCAATACTATTTTTAGGCAAAGAAAGCAACCAATCTTTAGCTCTTTCTCTTAATGAGAAAGGAAACAATTTCAGTTTTATAATATCACCATCTATATCCTTATAATTTTGCATTTCACAAAGTTCAAAAAAATTATTAAGATGGGCAGCAACATCATCAGTACTAACACCAGAAAATTGCTCTCTCATAACAAGATTCAGTAAAGCAGGTTTAATTTCATAAAATTCTGCTGCAGTAGCAGGTGGAGCAATAGGAGTACATATAAAATCATTATTATTTGTGCTAGTGAAGTCACACAACTTAGTATTCTCAGGAGTACCCATTATAACAGTAGTAAAGTAAACTAGGCAAATAAAGACAAGTAACTAATTTTTTTGTGTTTTTGATATAGAGATCAAGACAGTAAATAAAGTAAAGCTAGCAACTAATTTTTTTGTGTTTTGTTTAAGTGCAGCAAACAAAGTAGTAAATAAAATAAAGCAAGACAAAAACAAAGTAAAGATATTGGAAGTGGAGACTCCCCTTGCAGCGTGTCTTGATCTCCCCGGCAACGGCGCCATTTAGCTTGATACGCGTAGATGCACACGTCCGTTGGGAACCCCAAGTGGAAGGTATGATGCGTATAGAAGCAAGTTTCCTCAGTATGAAACCAAGGTTATCGAACCAGTAGGAGCCAAGAAGCACGTGAAGGTTGTTGGCGGCGGAATGTAGTGCGGCGCAACACCAGTGAAACCGGCGCAACGTGGAACCTGCACAACACAATCAAAGTACTTTGCCCCAACGTAACAGTGAGGTTGTCAATCTCACCGGCTTGCTGAAAACAAAGGATTAAGCGTATCGAGTGGAAGATGGTGGTTGTTTGCAAAGAACAGTAAAAACAGTAGAATGTATTCAGATGTAAAAGAATGGACCGGGATCCACAGTTCACTAGTGGTGTCTCTCCAATAAGATAACTAGCATGCTGGGTGAACAAATTACAGGTGAGCAATTGACAAATAAAGATTCAATACATATCAACGATGATTACTATGTGATTTAATCAGGGCATTACGACAAAGTACATAGACCGCTATCCAGCATGCATCTATGCCTAAATAATCCACCTTCAGGTTATCATCCGAACCCCTTCCAGTATTAAGTTGCGAACAACGATAATTGCATTAAGTATGGTGCGTAATGTAATCAACACAAATATCCTTAGACAAAGCATCAATGTTTTATCCCTAGTAGCAACAGCACATCCACAACCTTAGAACTTTCTGTCACTGTCCCAGATTTAATGGAGGCATGAACCCACTATCGAGCATAATTACCCCCTCTTGGAGTTACAAGTATCAACTTGGCCAGAGCCTCTACTAGCAACGGAGAGCATGCAAGAACATAAACAACACATATATGATAGATTGATAATCAACTTAACATAGTATTCTCTATTCATTGGATCTCACCAAACACAACATGTAGCATTACAAATAGATGATCTTGATCATGTTAGGCAGCTTGATACATCCATTTTGCATCACTATTTTATATCATAATTTGCTGTTATTCATTGATATATTTCATATTGGGACACAATACTTATGTTATTTCATCTATTTTGCATATTTCATAATTATTGGAGGATCGAGCACCGGAGCCAGGATTCTGCTGGAAAAAGCACCGTCAGAACGCAGTATTTCGGAAGATCAACTGTGGAAGGAAATTATACCAAAAATCTTGTTTTTCCAGATGACGGAGGGAGCCAGAAGGGGAGAAGAGGGACCCAGGTGGGCCCACCCCATAGGCCGACGCGGCCCAAGGCCTGGCTGCGCCGCCCTATGAGGAGGGGGCCCACAGCCCCTCTCGCCTCCTTTTCTTCGCGTATGCCTTCGTCCCGAAAACCTAAGCCACAGAGGGTACCTCACGAAGAGTTACAGCCGCCTCTGCGGGGCGGAGAACACCGGAGAAAAGAGCTGTCCGGCGGGCAGGAATCCGCCGGGGAAATTCCCTCCCGGAGGGGGAAATCGATGCCATCGCCATCGTCATCGAGCTGGACATCATCTCCATCGTCATCATCATCATCTCCACCATCTACACCGCCATCACCACCGCTGCACCTCGTCACCGCTGTAACGATTTGGGTTGGATCTTGATTGTTTGATAGGGAAACTCTCCCGGTGTTGATTTCTACTTGTTATTGATGCTATTGAGTGAAACCATTGAACCAAGGTTTATGTTCAGATTGTTATTCATCATCATATCACCTCTGATTGTATTCCATATGATGTCTCATGAGTAGTTTGTTTAGTTCTTGAGGAAATGGGTGAAGTCTAAATGTTAGTAGTGAACTATGGTTGAGTAATATTCAATGTTATGATATTTAAGTTGTGGTGTCATTCTTCTAGTGGTGTCGTGTGAACGTCGACTACACGATACTTCACCATTTATGGGCCTAGGGGAGTGCATCTTGTATTCGGTTGCTAATTGCGGGGTTGCCGGAGTGACAGAAACCTGAGCCCCCGTTGGTATATCGATGCAAGAGGGATCGCAGGATCTCAGAGTTTAAGGCTGTGGTTAGATTTATCTTAATTACTTTCTTGTAGTTGCGGATGCTTGCAAGGGGTATAATCACAAGTATGTATTAGTCCTAGGAAGGGCGGTGCATTAGCATAGGTTCACCCACACAACACTTATCAAAACAATGAAGATTAATTAGCTGTATGAAGCGAAAGCACTAGACTAAAATCCCCGTGTGTCCTCAAGAACGTTTGGTCATTATAAGTAAACAAACCGGCTTGTCCTTTGTGCTAAAAAGGATTGGGCCACTCGCTGCAATTATTTCTCTCGCACTTTACTTACTCGTACTTTATTCATCTGCTACATCAAAACCCCTTGAATACTTGTCTGTGAGCATTTACAGTGAATCCTTCATCGAAACTGCTTGTCAACACCTTCTCCTCGTTGGGATCGACATTCTTACTTATCGAAGATACTACGATACACCCCTATACTTGTGGGTCATCAAGACTATTTTCTGGCGCCGTTGAGCTATTGGTAAGTGGAATTGGTAAGGAAAACCTTTACTGTTTGTGCTGATTTTATTTCTGCCTGCTGCTATAAGTCATTATGGAGAGATCTTCTCTTCAATTTCTATTTGGGAAATCTACTACTACTGCAACGGTAGTGGATGAAGCGCCAGGTGAGGAAGTAATACCGTATAAAATACCTATGAAAATTATTGAACGTGTTATGGATAACCGCTATGAAGGGGATGGAACTGTTCATCCTGGTGATCATTTACTGTTTTTACATGAATTATGCGGGTTATTCAAATGTGCAGGTATTACTATGGATGAAGTTAGAAAGAAACTATTCTCTATATCGCTGTCTGGTAAAGCGGCGCACTGGTATAAATTGCTGAAGAATAGGGATTCTCTTAATTGGGAGGACATTGTGCCTTTATTTTATTCCAAATTTTATCCTCCAAGTGAAATTCACAAGGATCGGAACCGCATATATAATTTCTGGCCTCATGATGGAGAGAGTATTGCCCAAGCTTGGGGGAGATTGAAGTCTTTAATGCTCAAATGCCCCATTCATGAGCTTCCTGGTAATGTTATTATTGATAATTTCTATGCAAGACTTTCTTTTCAAGACAAGACCTTGATGGATACTTCTTGTTCTGGATCATTTACACGCAACAAAGAAGAGTTTAAAAGGGACCTTCTTGATCGGATCCAGGAGAATACTGAAGGATGGGAGAACGACAAAGATAGAGAGTCAGGTATAATCTTTGATTATAAATGCATTGAAGCTTTTATGGATACTGATAAATTTCGTAATATGAGTGCTACTTATGGTCTTGATTCCCAAGTTGTTGCAAATCTTTACAAAGCTTTTGCCTCTCATTATGAATTGCCTAAGAAGAATTTTGATAAGTATCATGAACCGTATAAAGATAAAATTGATTCATCTGTAAACAAATGTGTAGTGATTGAAACTATTGATCATGTTATTCCTGAAGCTTATATTGAAAAAACTCCTTTCCCTGCTAAAATGAAAGAGTACTCTGTTATATCTAGTGCGGTTAATAAAAGTGAAAAGAAACCTATAGAACCTGAAGAACAAATTAAGGTTGAACCTGCTGTTGCAATAGTTAAAGATCTTGTGACTGAAAATGTGGAAGATGGTCATATTATTTTCTGTGAAGATGCTTCTAATATTGTTTCGCATCCTAATAAGTCTAGAAAAACTAGTGTTCCTATGCTATCTGTCAGAATTGGGGATCATTGTTATTATGGTTTATGTGATATTGGTGCAAGTATTAGCGCCATTCCTTATGAGCTTTATACGGAGATCATGCATGAAATTGGTTCTTGTGAACTTGAAGATATTGATGTGGTTATTCGGCTTGCTAATAGAGAAACTATCTCTCCAATTGGTATTGTTCGAGATGTGGAAGTTTTATGTGGTAAGATTAAATATCCTGCTGACTTTCTGGTACTTGGTTCTGGTGCTAGTAAGTATTGTCCTATTATTTTTGGTAGACCATTTCTAAATACTTGTGGAGCTGTTATAGATTGCAAGAAGGAAAAGATTGTTACTAAATTTGCTGGTGAATCTTATGAGTTTAATCTCTACTACTTATAAAAGCACCAACATGGCAGCAACATTACATCTCAGCCTTCTATTTCACTTGATCTAACGATCCAGGACTCTCCAATGACATTGCACAACTTTCTTGTTTTGCATCTCCACGATTGATAGGCAGTTTTTCCCATTAATTGCGGTAATTATTACTGCTACATGTATGTTCGGCAAGTGTCCCACCGATCACTTCCACTAATTGCTCCAGAGATAATACTTACCATATGCAGTTTTCCAGATCCATCAACTTCCAGATTGCTTCTCCAATCACCATCACCATGCGTGAAGTATATTACTCGTCTGACTCCGGCTCACAAGTGCATCGTCGTCGGCTCGACTCCATCACTCATGCGCGGCCGGCTCACGCCGGCGTACTCCAGACGTGACGACTCCTCGCCGGGTGACCCTCCGCAACTTGCGCCGAGGTACTCCAGACGGCACAACTCCCATGTGGTGACCCTCCGCCTCCTTGGGAGCTTGCAAATGACCTACTCAAACAACATGAAGCCAGGCAACGAAAACATTCAGTTGAAACTGACTCAAAAGAATGCTCAAGCATCCTCTATTGGTATTACAAATGACCTTACTAGCAAAATAAATGTTATACTTCATATGTGTTATTATTCTGCAACATCTCCATCGATACATGCACAGAGTAAATCCATGATATGAAAAATGGTTTCGCTTTACCAGTGTTTCTCTTTTACTATTTCCAATTTTTCTCTTTTACTATTCTCTTTTACTATAACAGCTTTGATTGGAACTCTTCAGCCAAATGTGCAATCATGTCCAACTTACCTGGGAAAACTATCCATGACTTGCACCAGCGAGCAGTCCTATTTGAGTGGTTTAAGACATCATTCATTTTGTACAAGTCCTGTAGTTTTATATCTGCATGACCGCTAACCCTGCATGCATCTTGACAATTGCTAGAAGAATTTAACATCTCTTTTCAAGGCTACGTAGTCTCAAGAAATATACTTCATATGCATATCATATTAGATCAAAGTTATCTGGGCTCTTCCAGTATTTTTATAGACTAAATGCCGGCAGCGGCGAGAGACAGGGGAGGAGCGGAACAAATGGCGGCGGCGGGAGCGGGGCAGCCATGGTCTTCGAGCCGGCTTCGAGTCGGTCGTCCCGACGGCGGCTCGAAGCCGGGAGGACGGTCCCCACTCCTGCGGCGGTGGAGGTACTGGAGGGTGACTCTCGATGCGGTTCTACAAAGAGACGGCTAGAGAGGAGTGAGAGAGTGGTAGGTAGTGTGACTGCAATTAGAGCTATGGATTATGTTTTTTTCCTTTTAGCGTTGGGAGACAAATAGCCTACGGATGTACCTCTTCTTTTATTTTTTCTCTTCTCCTTGGTACGCATTTTATTTTGAACAGGCATTTCCAATTGCTTATTAAGAGCAAAGTACATAGTGGATTACGAACATGTAATATAGCAATTACAGGACACCGACGATGTGCATTTGATATTTTGATACAACTGAAAGAAAGACAAGACTAGGAGTTTCTAGAAGCCTGGTGGACACAATTGTGTACTACTCCGTTGATGTTCCTAGAATTGTGAAAGAATTTAAACATGGAGTTAGATGGTTCACTGAAGAAGGGCAATCCGCAACTACTTTGGCTAAAGTTCTCTCCAAAATCCGCTACTCCAAAATTTATATTATATACATCCTCGGTGCCTCTAAATTTCAACCTTTTATGTGATAAAGAAATTTCTTTCAGATATGGCATTGTTCATTTAGTACGATTCATGGATTTTAACTAATGTAGTTTGCGCGAATAGTAGGTTGCACAAACACTTATATATAAAGCATGGCTTACACTTCAAAGACTTTACAGACGTGCGTTGCACGTGCATGCTTACTAGTTTCTCTAAATTTGCCAAAACTCCTTATAAAGCTGATTTGCCTAATAATGATTTTAGAGTTGAACAGTGTGCGTCTATTGCTCTTGCTCCTACTAATCCTTTGCAGCAACATTTGGAGAATAGTGAGAGTGAAGTCTTTAGGGAAGAAAGAAATGAACTTGATGAAATTTTCCTTCGTCAACCTATCCTTAAACATGACTTGCCAGTTGAAGATTTAGGTACAACACCACCACCAAAGGAAGATCCTGTTTTCGATTTAAAACCATTGCCTGATAATCTTAAATATGCTCATATTGATGATAAGAAAATATATCTTGTTATTATTAGTTCTAAGCTTTCAGAGATTGAGGAAGAAAGGTTATTGGAAATATTGAAGAAACACCGAGGAGCTATTGGCTACACTCTTGATGATTTGAAGGGGATTTCTCCCTCTATTTGCCAACATGCTATCAATATGGAAGATGATGCAAAGCCTGTTGTTGAACATCAACGTCGTCTAATTCCGAAAATGAAGGAGGTGGTAAGGAATGAGGTATTAAAACTTCTTGAAGCAGGTATTATATATCCTATTGCTGATAGTAGATGGGTTAGTCCTGTGCATTGTGTTCCTAAGAAAGGAGGAATGACTGTTGTGCCTAATGATAATGATGAGCTCATCCCTCAAAGAGTAGTTGTAGGGTATAGAATGTGCATTGATTTTCGAAAAGTTAATAAAGTTACTAAGAAAGATCATTACCCTTTACCATTTATTGATCAAATGTTAGAAAGGTTGTCTAAAAATACTCACTTTTGCTTTCTTGATGGTTATTCTGGGTTTTCACAAATTGCTGTTAAAACTAAAGATCAAGAGAAAACCACTTTCACTTGTCCTTATGGAACTTATGCTTATAGGCGTATGCCTTTTGGTTTATGTAATGCTCCTGCTACTTTTCAAAGATGCATGTCTGCTATTTTTCATGGCTTTTGCGAGAGTATTGTAGAGGTGTTCATGGATGATTTTTCTGTCTATGGGAATTCTTTTGATAATTGCTTGCGAAACCTCGATAAAGTTTTGCAGAGATGTGAAGAAACTAACCTTGTTCTTAATTGGGAGAAATGCCACTTTATGGTTAATGAAGGAATTGTATTGGGACATAAAATTTCCGAGAGAGGTATTGAAGTTGATAGAGCTAAAGTTGAAGCAATTGAGAAGATGCCCTATCCGAGGGATGTTAAAGGTATTCGTAGTGTTCTTGGTCATGCTAGGTTTTATAGGAGATTTATTAAAGATTTCTCCAAGATTTCAAAGCCTCTTACTAATCTTCTTCAAAAAGATGTACCTTTTGTTTTTGATGATGATTGTAAGGAAGCTTTTGAAACTCTAAAGAAAGCCTTAACAACTGCTCCTGTAGTTGAACCTCCTGATTGGAATTTGCCTTTTGAAATTATGTGTGATGCTAGTGATTTTGCTGTAGGTGCTGTTCTTGGACAGCGAGTAGATAAAAAATTAAATGTTATTCATTATGCTAGTAAGACTCTTGATGCTGCTCAAAGAAATTATGCTACAACTGAAAAGGAATTGTTAGCTGTAGTCTTTGCTTGTGACAAGTTTAGATCCTATATTGTTGATTCAAAAGTCACGATTCATACTGATCATGCTGCAATTAGATACCTTATGACAAAGAAAGATGCTAAGCCAAGGCTTATTAGATGGGTACTTCTTTTGCAAGAATTTGATTTACATATTATAGATAGGAAAGGTGCTGATAATCCTGTTGCTGATAATTTATCTAGATTGGAAAATATTGCTTATGATCCTGTTCCTGTTAATGATAGTTTTCCAAATGAACAATTGGCTGTAATAAAGGTGAACTCGCGAGATAGCCCTTGGTATGCCGATTATGCTAACTTTATTGTATCCAAGTACTTGCCTCCAACCTTTTCAGCTCAGCAAAGGAGGAAATTCTTTTATGACTTGAGGCATTATTTTTGGGATGACCCACACTTATATAAAGAAGGAGTGGATGGTATTATGCGAAGATGTGTTCCTGAATATGAACAACAGGAGATATTGAGTAAATGTCATGGTAGTGTTTATGGAGGACATCACGCTGGAGATAGAACCGCGCAAAAGGTTCTACAATCAGGTTTTTATTGGCCAACTCTCTTCAAAGATGCAAGGAAGTTTATTTTATCTTGTGATGAATGTCAAAGGGTTGGTAACATCTCCAGACGCAATGAAATGCCTATGAATTATACTCTTGTTATTGAACCATTCGATTGTTGGGGATTCGACTTCATGGGTCCTTTCCCTTCTTCAGAAGGTAATACTCATATACTTGTCGCTGTTGATTATGTTACTAAATGGGTAGAAGCTATACCCACAAAAAGTGCTGATGGTGAGACCTCTTTAAAAATGCTTTTAGATATTATTTTTCCTAGATTTGGAGTACCTAGATATATTATGACTGATGGAGGTTCTCATTTTATTCATGGAGGTTTTAGAAAAACTCTTGCTAAATATGGTATTAATCATAGAATTGCTTCAGCTTATCATCCTCAAACTAGTGGGCAAGTAGAATTATCGAATAGAGAAATTAAAGCTATTTTGGGAAAGACTGTTAATAAATCTAGAAAGAATTGGGCTAGTAAGTTAAAGGAAGCACTATGGGCTTATAGAACTGCTTATAAAAATCCCATGGGTATGTCACCGTATAAAATGGTTTATGGAAAAGCTTGTCATTTACCTTTAGAACTAGAGCACAAAGCTTATTGGGCTGTAAGGGAACTTAATAAAGATTTCAAACTTGCCGGTAAGAAAAGGTTGCTACAATTGAGTTCTTTAGATGAATGGAGAAGTGAAGCTTATGAAAATGCTAAACTCTTTAAGGAGAAAGTTAAGAAATGGCATGATAGAAGAATTATCAAAAGAGAATTTAATGTTGGGGACAAAGTCCTATTGTATCGGTCTCGTCTTAGACTCTTTGCAGGGAAATTACTCTCAAAATGGGAAGGACCATATGTTATTGAGGAGGTATATCGTTCAGGAGCAATAAAAATTAGCTCTTTGGAAGGTAACGCCACACAAGTAGTGAATGGACAAAGACTCAAGCATTATATTTCTGGAGATTCTTATAATGAAGATATTGATATTATCCAAGTGATAACTCCGGAAGCTTTCATCAAAGATCAAATTGACAGTTCTGCAGAGTCCGACTTTGAATAGGTGATGCGCGTAGATGTACACGTCCGTTGGGAACCCCAAGAGGAAGGTATGATGCGCACAGCGGCAAGTTTTCCCTCAGAAAGAAACCAAGGTTTAATCGAACCAGTAGCCAAGAAGCACATTGAAGGTTGATGGTGGCGAAATGTGATGCGGCGCAACAACAGGATTCCGGCGCCAACGTGGAACCTGCACAACAAAACCAAAGTACTTTGCCCCAACGAAACAGTGAGGTTGTCAATCTCACCGGCTTGCTGTAACAAAGGATTAACCGTATTGTGTGGAAGATGATTGTTTGCAAGAAAACAGTAAAACAAGTATTGCAGTAGATTGTATGCGATGTAAAGAATAGGACCGGGGTCCACAGTTCACTAGAGGTGTCTCTCCCATAAGATAAAAGCATGTTGGGTGAACAAATTACAGTCGGGCAATTGACAAATAGAGAAGGGCATAACAATGCATATACATGATATGATAAATATAGTGAGATTTAATCCGGGCATTACGACAAAGTACATAGACCGCCATCAAACTGCATCTATGCCTAAAAAGTCCACCTTCAGGTTATCATCCGAACCCCATTCAGTATTAAGTTGCAAAGCAACAGACAATTGCATTAAGTATGGTGCGTAATGTAATCGACAACTACATCCTTAGACATAGAATCAATGTTTTATCCCTAGTGGCAACAGCACATCACAACCTTAGAACTTTCTGTCACTGTCCCAGGTATCAATGAAGGCATGAACCCACTATCGAGCATAAATACTCCCTCTTGGAGTTAAGAGCAAAAACTTGGCTAGAGCCTCTACTAATAACGGAGAGCATGCAAGATCATAAACAACACATAAACAATAGATTGATAATCACCATAACATAGTATTCTCTATCCATCGGATCCCGACAAACACAACATATAGTATTACAGATAGATGATCTTGATCATGTTAGGCAGCTCACAAGATCCAACAATGAAGCACAATTAGGAGAAGACGACCATCTAGCTACTGCTATGGACCCATAGTCCAGGGGCGAACTACTCACTCATCACTCCGGAGCGACCATGGCGGTGTAGAGTCCTCCGGGAGATGAATCCCCTCTCGGCGAGGGTGCGGGAGGCGATCTCTGAATCCCCGAGATGGGATTCGCGGCGGCGCGTCTCGGAAGGTTTTCCGTATCGTGGCTCTCGGTACTGGGGTTTCGCGACGGAGGCTATAAGTAGGCGGAAGGGCGAGTCGGAGGGCGAGAGGCCCAGGTGACAGGCTGCGCGGCCAGGCCGGCCGCGCCGCCCTGTCGTCGCCACCTCGTGGCCCCACTTCGACTCTCCTTCGGTCTTCGAAGCTTCGTGCAAAAATAGGACCCTGGGCGTTGATTTCGTCGAGAATATTTCGTTACTAGGATTTCTGAAACCAAAAACAGGAGAAAACAGCAACTGGCTCTTCGGCATCTTGTTAATAGGTTAGTTCCAGAAAATGCGTAAATACGACATATAATGTGCATAAAACATGTAGATATCATCAATAAAGTAGCATGGAACATAAGAAATTATCGATACGTTGGAGACGTATCGGCATCCCCAAGCTTAGTTCTGCTCGTCCCGAGCAGGTAAAACGATAACAAAGATAATTTCTGAAGTGACATGCCATCATAATCTTGATCATACTATTTGTAAACATATGCAATGAATGCAGCGATCAAAACAATGGTAATAACATGAGTAAACAACTGAATCATAAAGCAAAGACTTTTCATGAATAGTACTTCAAGACAAGCATCAATAAGTCTTGCATAAGAGTTAACTCATAAAGCAATAAATCAAAGTAAAGGTGTTGAAGCAACACAAAGGAAGATTAAGTTTCAGCGGTTGCTTTCAACTTATAACATGTATATCTCATGGATATTGTCAACATAAAGTAATATAACAAGTGCAATATGCAAGTATGTAGGAATCAATGCACAGTTCACACAAGTGTTTGCTTCTTAAGGTGGAGGGAGATAGGTAAACTGACTCAACAATAAAAGTAAAAGAATGGTCCTTCAAAGAGGAAAGCATCGATTGCTGTATTTGTGCTAGAGCTTTTATTTTGAAAACATGAAACAATTTTGTCAACGGTAGTAATAAAGCATATGAGTTATGTAAATTATATCTTACAAGTTGCAAGCCTCATGCATAGTATACTAATAGTGCCCGCACCTTGTCCTACTTAGCTTGGACTACCGGATCTTTGCAATGCCATGTTTCAACCAAGTGTCACAAAGGGGTACCTCCATGCCGTTGATACGTCCAATTTGCATCACTATTTTGTATCATAATTTGCTGTTATTCATTGATATATTTCATATTGGGACACAATACTTATGTTATTTCATCTATTTTGCATGTTTCATCATCATTGGAGGATCAAGCACCGGAGCCAGGATTCTGCTGGAAAAAGCACCGTCAGAACGCAATATTTCGGAAGATCAACTGTGGAAGGGAATTTCACGTAAATTCCTATTTTTCCAGATGACGGAGGGAGCCAGAAGGGGAAGAAGAGAGGAGCCACTGTGGGCCCAGACCATAGGGCGGCGCGGCCCATGGCCTGGCCGCGCCACCCTATGCTGGGGGGCCCCACAGCCCTTTCGCCTCTCTTCGCGTACTCCTTCGTCCCGAAAACCTAAGCCACAGAGAGGACCTCACGAAGGGTTACAGCCGCCTCTGCGGGGCGGAGAACACCAGAGAGAAAAGAGCTCTCCGGCGGGCGGGAATCCGCCGGGGAAATTCCCTCCCGGAGGGGGAAATCGACGCCATCGCCATCGTCATCGAGCTGGACATCATCTCCATCATCATCATCATCATCTCCACCATCTACACCGCCATCATCACCGCTGCACCTCGTCACCGCTGTAACAATTTGGGTTTGATCTTGATTGTTCGATAGGGGAAACTCTCCCGGTGTTATTCTATACTTGTTGTAGATGCTATTGAGTGAAACCATTGAACCAAGGTTTATGTTCAGATTTTTATTCATCATCATATCACCTCTGATTGTATTCCATATGATGTCTCGTGAGTAGTTCGTTTAGTTCTTGAGGACATGGGTGAAGTCTAAATGCTAGTAGTGAATTATGGTTGAGTAATATTCAATGTTATGATATTTAAGTTGTGGTGTCATTCTTCTAGTGGTGTCGTGTGAACGTCGACTACACGACACTTCACCATTTATGGGCCTAGGGGAGTGCATCTTGTATTCGGTTGCTAATTGCGGGGTTGCCGGAGTGACAGAAACCTAAGCCCCCGTTAGTATATCGATGCAAGAGGGATCGCAGGATCTCAGAGTTTAAGGCTGTGGTTAGATTTATCTTAATTACTTTCTTGTAGTTGCGGATGCTTGCAAGGGGTATAATCACAAGTATGTATTAGTCCTAGGAAGGGCGGTGCATTAGCATAGGTTCACCCACACAACACTTATCAAAACAATGAAGATTATTTAGCTACATGAAGCGAAAGCACTAGACTAAAATCCCCGTGTGTCCTCGAGAACGCTTGGTCATTATAAGTAAACAAACCGGCTTGTCCTTTGTGCTAAAAAGGATTGGGCCACTCGCTGCAATTATTTCTCTCGCATTTTATTTACTTGTACTTTATTTATCTGCAATATCAAAACCCCCTGAATACTTGTCTGTGAGCATTTACAGTGAATCCTTCATCGAAACTGCTTGTCAACACCTTCTGCTCCTCGTTGGGTTCGACACTCTTATTTATCGAAAGTACTACGATACACCCCCTATACTTGTGGGTCATCAAGACTATTTTCTGGCGCCGTTGCCGGGGAGTGAAGCGCTATTGGTAAGTGGAATTGGTAAGGAAAACCTTTACTGTTTGTGCTGATTTTATTTCTGCCTGCTGCTATAAGTCATTATGGAGAGATCTTCTCTTCAATTTCTATTTGGGAAATCTACTACTACTGCAACGGTAGTGGATGAAGCGCCAGGTGAGGAAGTAGTACCATATAAAATACCTATGAAAATTATTGAACGTGTTATGGATAACCGCTATGAAGGGGATGGAACTGTCCATCCTGGTGATCATTTACTATTTTTGCATGAATTATGCGGGTTATTCAAATGTGCAGGTATTTCTATGAATGAAGTTAGAAAGAAACTATTCACTATATCGCTGTCTGGTAAAGCGGCGCACTGGTATAAATTGCTGAAGAATGGTGATTCTATTGATTGGGAGGACATTGTGCCTTTATTTTATTCCAAATTCTATCCTCCAAGTGAAATTCACAAAGATCGGAACCGCATATATAATTTCTGGCCTCATGATGGAGAGAGTATTGCCCAAGCTTGGGGGAGATTGAAGTCTTTAATGCTCAAATGCCCCATTCATGAGCTTCCTGGTAATGTTATTATTGATAATTTCTATGCAAGACTTTCTTTTCAAGACAAGACCTTGCTGGATACTTCTTGTTCTGGATCATTTACACGCAAGAATGAAGAGTTTAAAAGGGACCTTCTTGATCGGATCCAAGAAAATACTGAAGGATGGGAGAACGACAAGGATAGAGAATCAGGTATAATTTATGATTATAAATGCATTGAAGCTTTTATGGATACTGATAAATTTCGTAATATGAGTGCTACATATGGTCTTGATTCCCAAGTTGTTGCAAATCTTTATAAAGCTTTTGCCTCTCATTATGAATTGCCTAAGAAGAATTTTGATAAGTATCATGAACCGTATAAGGATAAAATTGATTCATCTGTAAACAAATGTGTAGTGGTTGAAACTGTTGATAATGTTATTCCTGAAGCTTATATTGAAAAAACTCCTTTCCCTGCTAAAATGAAGGAGTACTCTGTCATATCTAGTGCAGTTAATAAAAGTGAAAAGAAACCTAAAGAACCTGAAGAACAAATTAAAATTGAACCTGCTGTTGCAATAGTTAAAGATCTTGTGACTGAAAATACTTGTGGAGCTATTATTTTTGGTAGACCTTTTCTAAATACTTGTGGAGCTATTATAGATTGTAAGAAAGAGAAAATTTTGACTAGATTTGCTGGTGAACCTTATGAATTTAACTTTTCTAAATTTACCAAAACTCCTTATAAAGCTGACTTGCCTAGTAATGATTTTAAAATGGAGCAGTGTGCATCTATTGTTCTTGTTCCTAATAATCCCTTGCAGCAACATTTGGAGAATAGTGAAAGTGAAGCTTTTAGGAAAGAAAGAGATGAGCTTGAGGAAATTTTTCTTCGCCAACCTATTCTCAAGCATGATTTACCGGTGGAAGATTTGGGTACAACACCGCCACCGAAGGAAGATCCTGTTTTTGATTTAAAGCCATTACCTGATAATCTTAAGTATGCTCATATTGATGATAAGAAAATATATCCTGTTATTATTAGCTCTAAGCTTTCAGAGATTGAGGAAGAAAGGTTATTGGAAATATTGAAGAAACACCGAGGAGCTATTGGCTATACTCTTGATGATTTGAAAGGGATTTCTCCTTCTATTTGCCAACATGCTATTAATATGGAAGAAGATGCAAAGCCTGTTGTTGAACATCAACGTCGTCTAATTCCGAAGATGAAAGAGGTGGTAAGAAATGAGGTATTAAAACTTCTTGAAGCTGGTATTATATATCCTATTGCTGATAGTAGATGGGTTAGTCCTGTGCATTGTGTTCCTAAGAAAGGAGGAATGACTGTTGTGCCTAATGATAATGATGAGCTTATTCCTCAAAGAATAGTTGTAGGTTATAGAATGTGCATTGATTTTCGAAAAGTTAATAAAGTTACTAAGAAAGATCATTACCCTTTACCCTTTATTGATCAAATGCTAGAAAGGTTATCTAAAAATACTCATTTTTGCTTTCTTGATGGTTATTCTGGGTTTTCACAAATTGCTGTTAAAGCTAAAGATCAAGAGAAAACCACGTTTACTTGTCCTTATGGAACTTATGCTTATAGGCGTATGCCTTTTGGTTTATGTAATGCTCCTGCTACTTTTCAAAGATGCATGTCTGCTATTTTTCATGGTTTTTGCGAAAGTATTGTAGAGGTGTTCATGGATGATTTTTCTGTCTATGGGAATTCTTTTGATAATTGCTTGCGAAACCTCGATAAAGTTTTGCAGAGATGTGAAGAAACTAACCTTGTTCTTAATTGGGAGAAATGCCACTTTATGGTTAATGAAGGAATTGTATTGGGACATAAAATTTCTGAGAGAGGTATTGAAGTTGATAGAGCTAAAGTTGAAGCAATTGAGAAGATGCCCTATCCGAGGGATGTTAAAGGTATTCGTAGTGTTCTTGGTCATGCTGGGTTTTATAGGAGATTTATTAAAGATTTCTCTAAAATTTCAAAGCCTCTTACTAATCTTCTTCAAAAAGATGTACCTTTTGTTTTTGATGATGATTGTAAGGAAGCTTTTGAAACTCTAAAGAAAGCCTTAACAACTGCTCCTGTAGTTGAACCTCCTGATTGGAATTTGCCTTTTGAAATTATGTGTGATGCTAGTGATTTTGCTGTAGGCGCTGTTCTTGGACAGCGGGTAGATAAAAAATTAAATGTTATTCATTATGCTAGTAAGACTCTTGATGCTGCTCAAAGAAATTATGCTACAACTGAAAAGGAATTGTTAGCTGTAGTCTTTGCTTGTGATAAATTTAGACCCTATATTGTTGATTCGAAAGTTACAATTCATACTGATCATGCTGCAATTAGATACCTTATGACAAAGAAAGATGCTAAGCCAAGGCTTATTAGATGGGTACTTCTGTTGCAAGAATTTGATTTACATATTATAGATAGGAAAGGTGCTGATAATCCTGTTGCTGATAATTTGTCTAGATTGGAAAATATTGCTTATGATCCTGTTCCTGTTAATGATAGTTTTCCAAATGAACAATTGGCTGTAATAAAGGTGAGCTCGCGAGAGAGCCCTTGGTATGCAGATTATGCTAACTTTATTGTTTCGAAGTATTTGCCTCCAACCTTTTCAGCTCAGCAAAGGAGGAAATTCTTTTATGACTTGAGGCATTATTTTTGGGATGACCCACACTTATATAAAGAAGGAGTGGATGGTATTATGCGAAGATGTGTTCCTGAATATGAACAACAGGAGATATTGAATAAATGTCATGGAAGTGTTTATGGAGGACATCATGCTGGAGATAGAACCGCGCAAAAGGTTCTACAATCAGGTTTTTATTGGCCAACACTCTTCAAAGATGCAAGGAAATTTATTCTATCTTGTGATGAATGTCAAAGAGTTGGTAATATCTCTAGACGCAATGAAATGCCTATGAATTATACTCTTGTTATTGAACCATTCGATTGTTGGGGATTCGACTTCATGGGTCCTTTCCCTTCTTCAGAAGGTAACACTCACATACTTGTCGCTGTTGATTATGTTACTAAATGGGTAGAAGCTATACCTACAAAAAGTGCTGATGGTGAGACCTCTATAAAAATGCTTGTAGATATTATATTTCCTAGATTTGGAGTACCTAGATATATTATGACTGATGGAGGTTCTCATTTTATTCATGGAGGTTTTAGAAAAACTCTTGCTAAGTATGGTATTAATCATAGAATTGCTTCTGCTTATCACCCTCAAACTAGTGGTCAAGTAGAATTATCAAATAGAGAGATTAAAGCTATCTTAGGAAAGACTGTTAATAAATCTAGGAGGAATTGGGCTAGCAAATTGAAAGAAGCACTATGGGCTTATAGAACTGCTTATAAAAATCCTATGGGAATGTCACCTTATAAAATGGTTTATGGAAAAGCTTGTCATTTACCTTTAGAACTAGAGCACAAAGCTTATTGGGCTGTTAGAGAACTAAATAAAGATCCTAAATTAGCCGGTAATAAAAGATTGTTGCAATTAAGTTCTCTAGATGAATGGAGAAGTGAAGCTTATGAAAATGCTAAACTCTTTAAAGAAAAAGTTAAGAAGTGGCATGATAGAAGGATCATTAAAAGAGAATTTAATGTTGGAGATCAAGTTCTATTGTATCGGTCTCGTCTCAGATTTTTTGCAGGGAAATTACTCTCGAAATGGGAAGGACCATATGTTATTGAGGAGGTGTATCGTTCAGGAGCAATTAAAATTAGCTCTCTCCAAGGCAATGCCACACAAGTGGTGAATGGACAAAGACTCAAGCATTATATCTCGGGTGATTCTTATAATGTTGATGTTGATATTATTCAAGTGGAAACACCGGAGGCTTTCATCAAACAAATCGACAGTCCGCCAGAACTGGACTTTGAATAGGTAACAGTACAGGTAATAAAAAGTCCGCGTTTACCTTTCCGAACATTATTTCTGCTATTTTTAGAAAATATGAAAAATTACGAGTTCGAAACGGAGTGGAAAGGACGCACGAGGGCGTGCCACCATAGGCCGGCGCGGCCTGACCTGGGCCCGCGCCGACCTATGGTCTGGCCGCCTCGTTGCCCCTTTCCGACTCGTTTTCGACCTGGAACCTTCCTTTTGTCGTAAAAATATTTGCTATATAATCCCCCGGACCCCTGGAGGTCCGTAATATCGTTTTCTCGTCGTGTTTTGTTTCGAGCTGTTTTCTGCCAGATTTGTTTTGATCTAGAAGCACCATGGTCTCCAACAACAAAGACAAGGGGCCTTGGAGGGAAGAGATGGATGAAAGGATCAATAAGGAGAAGGAGAAGATAGCATCAGCAAAAGGAGAGTGGGAAACTACGAGGAGTAAGCCAATTTTGGTGGGATCGGTTAATACTGGGCGTTCTTTTTCTCATAACTTGCAGGGAGCTCTTCCGCCTGCTCTGGACCTCGACTCTTTCCCTTGTGTGGAGGAAGCAATACGGGTTGCTGATGAGTTTTGTGATCAATATCGTGCTCTAAGAAGGGAAGTGGAGATACTTCAGGAGGAGAACCAGCGACTTCGCAGAATGCTGGAATATTACTCAAATCCCAGCACAAGGCCGTCACCGCCACACTCGGGTAATAATGAGTCTCTTCAGGTTTTGGTGCAGAATTACAAAATTGAGAAGCTGAAGCTGAAGGAGATCCTTATGAAGCGCGAGAGGAATCCATCACCATCATCACCGAAGGAGTAATTCATCATCGGTATTGGCATCCCCTTGGTTTGTTCCAAGCTTGGGGGAGTGCCGCGGTATCACATCATCACCACCTTTATCTTTTACTATCAAGTAGTGTCATATCATGAGTAGGGAAGTTATCATATAGAATAGTATGCAATGTGGAAGTATCTCTCTTAGTTGGTTATCTATGTATCCGTTGGTGTGAGTTATCGTTATGAAATATTAATGAGAAGTCTTATCATTTACTTTTTGCACACCTTATTTTAGTTTGCAATCTCCATTATATGATTACTCTTGACATGAGTATTGATATCACTTTGGGAGCATCAAGTAGATCTATTTGGTTTTGGCAAACTTAGCATTGGTCAATAGCAACAACACCATGATGTTTAAATAGAAGAGAGAAATACACTTAGATATATTATCTCTATGCTAATGAGTTTAGTATTCTGAAGTTAAAATTGCTTGTGCTTATGAGAAAGATGCATGATTGTTTCTATCATATGTATATTTGTTTGTTTCCCTCAACCTTTATGCTTGCTATCAAACCTTGCTAGCCAAAGACCTGTATCGAGAGGGAATGCTTCTCATACATCCATGACCTTAGACCAAACCTATGCCATTTGTGTCCACCATACCTACCTACTACATGGTATTTTCTGCCATTCCAAGTAAATACTTCATGTGCTACCTTTAAATTATTCAAATTACTACTCCTTATTTGTGTCAATGTTTTATAGCTCATGAGGAAGTATGTGGTGTTTTATCTTTCAATCTTGTTGGGCGAACTTTCCCCAATGGACTAGTGGCACATCCGCTTATCCAATAATTTTGCAATAAGAGCTGGCAATGAGGTTCCCAGCCTCAATTAATAACTTTCATTAATAATTCTCTTCACATGTTTTGCTCTGATTCATCAGTAAGCAACTTAATTTTGCAATAGACACTCCTCCATGGTATGTGAATGTTGGAAGGCACCCGAGGATTCGGTTAGCCATGGATTGAGAAAGCCAAGGTTGGGGGGAGTGTCATCCTAAATAAAACTAAAATACATGTGTAAACAAAAGAGAAGGGGGATGATCTACCTTGCTGGTAGAAATGCCGTCCCTCATGGGAGCCGCTCTTGGAAGGTTCGTTTGGCAAGGGGGTTAGAGTGCCCGCTACCATTCGTTGACAACAACAAACACCGCTCAAAATCTTACTTTTATGCTCTTTATATGATTTCAAAACTTGAAAAGCTCTAGCACATGATTTAATCCCTGCTTCCCTCTGCGAAGGGCCTGTCTTTTACTTTTATGTTGAGTCAGTAAACCTATTTCTCTCTATCTCAAGCAAGCAATTGAGTTGTTGTGAACCAATCATTTATGCTATGATTCAGTTGATCATGTCTTTTATACTTTCTTGTTTAGTACCAATTTTATCTGAATGAATATGACTTTGAAGTTATCAATGATTATGAGGAGATTGTTATGCTTAAATATGAAAGCTCAGCTATAAAATCTAGGGATTTCTATTTTCGTGCCCTCGGCTCCTTAGTTGTACTCAGTTTTCCCCAGATCCTTAGTTTTTCCTCAGTTTTCCCCAACCCCTTGTCTATAACCCGCAGAAGGAGCTCGGACGGAAGGAATCCCGTTTAGTTGACGTTGGTTGGTGCTGGCAAGTGGGGCCGCTGTTGGTGCCCCGCAGTGGACACGTCTCCACTTATCCAGATCATCGTGGGACCCACAACTTGTCCACGTTAGCGCGCCGGACCCACAGCTTACCCAGGTGACCGTTGCAAAATGGGAGCCCGAGCTAGCCCCGCGCCCGTGCCCGTGCCATTGCTTCCCCTTTCTTTCTCCGCGCCCCATTGTTCTTCTTCTCCGCCAGCGGCAGCCCTTCTCCGGCACGCGGGTGATGTCTAGTTTCTCTTCGACCTCCCGTTCTTCATGGCCGCAGTATGGACCCGTGCCTTTGACAAGATGCCCTGACTGCCCACGCCAGGAGCCTCTGAAGCGGTCGATCTGTAAGACGGACGAGAACGGCAACCGTGGACGTGAGTTCGTTGCATGCGAGAGCTTGCCATATAGAGAGGGGGATAAGGTTAGATCTCGCTCCAATTTCTCTGTTTTCTCTCGATTTTCTTGTTATTCCCTCGAATTTGGGATTTAGGGTTCACGTTGTTGTTTTCAGATCTTGAAGAAATGCAGGCATTTCGAGTGGATCGATGTGTACGTTCAGAGGCTTCAGTTGCAGGAATCAATTGGCGCTATTGGGGGCGCAATTTGGGAGGGGGGACTTGCTGTAGAGAATGCGGCGGAGAGAGGAGCCGTTCCGATTAGGGACCTTCCGATTATGCCTAATGCTCCCAATGCAGAACTGGTGGAAGTGAAGGGAGAACTGAAGAAAATGAACAAGCAGTTAAGGCAGCTGATCGAGTTGAAGAAGCAAGCTAATATGATGGCTGGTTGTTTTTTTGTTGTATAATTACGATCGGATTCTTATCATTGCTCACCAGGCGCTAGAAGTTGTTACAAGGGATACCTTGTTACAAATCCATTATTCAGTTACATGTACTTGTAGTTGTTTTCAAAGTTAGTGTGTGCATTCACCGAAATTACCAACTATATTCCCTAAAAGAAAAGGAAAGCTAAAGATAGTTGATAATTGTTAGAGGGGTGACAAATAATGCAATCCCCGAAATCCGCAAATATGTATGCCTCATGTTTATACCAAAATTATACCACTTTTAGGCCGTTTCAAAATACCAATACTATATCCCAAACTATATTCCCTAAAAGAAAAGGAAAGCTAAAGATAGTTGATAATTGTTAGAGGGGTGACAAATAATGCAATCCCCGAAATCCGCAAATATGTATGCCTCATGTTTATACCAAAATTATACCACTTTTAGGCCTTTCCAAAATACCAATACCATATCCCAAACTATATTCCCTAAAAGAAAAGGACAGCTAAAGATAGTTGATAATTGTTAGAGGGGTGACAAATAATGCAATCGCCGAAATCCGCAAAAATGTATGCCTCATGTTTATAACAAAATTATACCACTTTTAGGCCGTTTCAAAATACCAATACTATATCCCAAACTATATTCCCTAAAAGAAAAGGAAAGCTAAAGATAGTTGATAATTGTTAGAGGGGTGACAAATAATGCAATCCCCGAAATCCGCAAATATGTATGCCTCATGTTTATACCAAAATTATACCACTTTTAGGCCTTTCCAAAATACCAATACCATATCCCAAACTATATTCCCTAAAAGAAAAGGACAGCTAAAGATAGTTGATAATTGTTAGAGGGGTGACAAATAATGCAATCGCCGAAATCAGCAAAAATGTATGCCTCATGTTTATAACAAAATTATACCACTTTTAGGCCGTTTCAAAATACCAATACTATATCCCAAACTATATTCCTCATGTTTATTCTCCACCGACAGAGAGAGAGAGAGAGATGGGTGGCCACGAAGAGAGAGAGAGAGAGAGAGAGAGAGAGAGGTTGCCACGAAGAGACGGATAGGGGTATACTGCCCGTTAGATCAGTGGATCAACGGTTCGTGGAGTCGATCCGTGTGACAACGGCTCAACCAATCAGGATAAGTTTGGGCTTCTCAGAGCATTTGTGACAGTACTTGAGGGCAAAACTGAGTAGTACTAAGAATCCAAGGGCACATAAATAGTAAATAGACTAAGGGATTCAAACAAAAGAATTACAAAATGAAAAATGTGTGTTTTGTACAATATAATTCATATTGGGCTACATCAAATTATTTGCAATTCAAATATACATGAGTGTGACAATTATGGCATCATTTAGACAAACTATGTTTTGGGAAAGATGTTTTGCAAAGGGGTTTGGGTGGAAAACCATGCATCTTCATAGCTACACTAGTGATTCTGAGAAGTGGCAATTTGTGGTAAAACTTGATTTATATATGTTTGTTAAGGTTTTCTAGGTGGCAGGTTGCGTAGGAAGACTCCATGAGTAGTTGCCACTATGTTTTTATTTTTTTGGATTTTTTTGCGCATGAAATGACTCAATTAGCTATGTTAATCTCATTTGTTGACTCTCTGTTGACCAGCTACTTGAGGGTAAAACTGAGTATATTGCACTTGCCGGTCTAAGTCCTCGAGGGGAAAACTGAGTACAGATAAAATTTCTGTATAAGGCCTGAGGTTATAACTGAGTACACCAAACGTCCCAGGGTTAGACTCGTGTAGCGGTGCACGCTGCAGCCGTGCATAGCGGACGCGTGTTGCGGTACACGCCACCTTCGTCTTTATAGAGCCCCTCTTTCTCTCCCTCGACGCACGTTCTCACTGGCTCACTGCAACCGCCTCTCCTGTCCCATCATCTTCTCCACAACCGAAGAAAAAACCCCGAAGAAAACCGCCGGCGATGGAGAAGAATGAGATGCCCATTGTCGGCGCATCGGCCGCCGCCCCCGTCCAGGCCCCTGTCGCTGCTTCCAACGTAGCAGCCGGCGCATCGGCCGCCGCCCCCGTCCAGGCCCCTGTCGCTGCTTCCAACGTAGCAGCCGGCGCATCGGCCGCCGCCCCCGTCCAGGCCCCTGTCGCTGCTTCCAACGTAGCAGCCGGCGCATCGGCCGCCGCCCCCGTCCAGGCCCCTGTCGCTGCTTCCAACGTAGCAGCCGGCGCATCGGCCGCCGCCCCCGTCCAGGCCCCCGTCCATTGGGACCCGTACGAACCAGTGCAGTACGACGCGCCGAAGAACCCCTACGACACCACCATCGTCGACTACGAGTCGGAGGTAACCCTTTGTTCCCTTGTTCTTATCTCATTTCAATCATTTTGTGTTAGATCTAGCGTTATTACGGTTCGTCTGTTCCTAGTTCAATCCTTTTGTGTTAGATCTTGCGTTATTACTGTTCGTCTCTTCCTAGTTCAATCCTTTTTTGTTAGATCTTGCGTTATTACTGTTCGTCTGTTCCTAGTTCAATCCTTTTGTGTTAGATCTTGCGTTATTACTGTTCGTCTGTTCCTAGTTCGATCCTTTTGTGTTAGATCTTGCGTTATTAGTGTTTGTGATTTGCTTTTGTTTCAGATTTGTGCCGATGATGATGAATATTTGGGCATCCCTAAATTGATTCAGGGTTTGGTCAGTAAACAATTGGTGTGTACAAATTTGTTGTGCATGATCTTTGGTTTACTTACTCAAATCCTGGATATAAGTGTGTCCAATGTAACTGAGGCTACCTCTTTTTTTCGAGCCCATATTATCATGCATGATTTTTTGTTCACTCTCTGTTCAATCATCGTTGCAATTGACTCCGTGTTTTTTGCACGATCTTTGGTGCTACGTGACAGGTCGAGAGCAGCGACGTCGACAGCGACGACGAGTCCTTCCACACCAAGACTCGTCACGTCCTCAGGAGGCTGCAGGCCGGCCAATACGGTCGCCCCTTTGCTCAAGGCATTTACAAGTGCCCCTTCTGCAACAGGAGGCTCTTCGACACCAACTTCAACACCCTGCTGAACCATGCTGAATCCATTGGCAGATATGGCGCTAGAGTTGGAAGTACCGTGAACGTGCATGCGTACATGGCCAAACACAAAGCACTTGGGATTCACCTGCGCAACCTCCAAGCGAGTCACACGCGCCACCTGGAGGCGTTGAACGTGCCTACTGCACTCTCTGTATGTGACTGCTCTATCTGTAGAGCAGCTTAAATTCATGTAAAATGTAGCTTATGTTGGATCTATCGGTACTACATTTGGATCTGTCCTGAATATATCTATGCTATGTTGGTTGCTGTATGCAGCTTATCCTATATTTTCTCTCTGGATTTGTGCCCTAGATTTCCTACCTGATTGGGTAAAAACGAAGGCATAAAGAAATGAATGGCGTTAAAAAACAGAAGGAGAAGCTTCTCTAGATTTGCTACCAATTTGGGCTATCAAATATGAATGAGATCGAGCGATAGAGAGGAAAAAGGTACATTGAAAACTGCTAATCTGGGCGAAAGAGACAGAAACCACTCGTGCCCCCGTCCCGGACCCACACGGCTCCACACGCTACGGCCCTACACGCTACGGCCCCACAAACACGGCCTCGTCCTGTCCCACGCGGTCCCTTCCTACCAGCCCCACACGACGCGGTCCCACACGACGCGACCCCACAAACGACACGACCCCACTCGTCAGCACGGAACGGTCAACTTAACGGATTCCTTCCGTCCGAGCTCCTTCTGCGGTTCAGACAAACGTTTGGGTAAAACTGAGGAAAAACTAAGGAGCTTGTTATGCTTAAATATGAAAGCTCAGCTATAAAATCTAATATGAAAGCTTTGCTTAAAAGTACAATCCGTTAGTAGTTCTCTGACCAAGAACAAAGTTTGCCATCACCAATTATGATTTCTTATGCACCTTTACTTGTGATTTCTCTTTACTTATTTCGAGATGAGTTATATGAGGAAGTTGTTTACTAGAATGTCTTGTGTGAATGAATATGATGCTTCTTGTCCGTATTTTATTTATCGACTCTTCACTCCATAAACATGTGGTCTTGTTTATCGAGCTCAGTTTCGCTTGGGGACAAGCGAGGTCTAAGCTTGGGGGAGTTGATACGTCCAATTTGCATCACTATTTTGTATCATAATTTGCTGTTATTCATTGATATATTTCATATTGGGACACAATACTTATGTTATTTCATCTATTTTGCATGTTTCATCATCATTGGAGGATCAAGCACCGGAGCCAGGATTCTGCTGGAAAAAGCACCGTCAGAACGCAATATTTCGGAAGATCAACTGTGGAAGGGAATTTCACGTAAATTCCTATTTTTCCAGATGACGGAGGGAGCCAGAAGGGGAAGAAGAGAGGAGCCACTGTGGGCCCAGACCATAGGGCGGCGCGGCCCATGGCCTGGCCGCGCCACCCTATGCTCTGGGGGCCCCACAGCCCCTCCTCTTCGCGTACTCCTTCGTCCCGAAAACCTAAGCCACAGAGAGGACCTCACGAAGGGTTACAGCCGCCTCTGCGGGGCGGAGAACACCAGAGAGAAAAGAGCTCTCCGGCGGGCAGGAATCCGCCGGGGAAATTCCCTCCCGGAGGGGGAAATCGACGCCATCGCCATCGTCATCGAGCTGGACATCATCTCCATCATCATCATCATCATCATCTCCACCATCTACACCGCCATCATCACCGCTGCACCTCGTCACCGCTGTAACAATTTGGGTTTGATCTTGATTGTTCGATAGGGGAAACTCTCCCGGTGTTATTCTATACTTGTTGTAGATGCTATTGAGTGAAACCATTGAACCAAGGTTTATGTTCAGATTGTTATTCATCATCATATCACCTCTGATTGTATTCCATATGATGTCTCGTGAGTAGTTCGTTTAGTTCTTGAGGACATGGGTGAAGTCTAAATGCTAGTAGTGAATTATGGTTGAGTAATATTCAATGTTATGATATTTAAGTTGTGGTGTCATTCTTCTAGTGGTGTCGTGTGAACGTCGACTACACGACACTTCACCATTTATGGGCCTAGGGGAGTGCATCTTGTATTCGGTTGCTAATTGCGGGGTTGCCGGAGTGACAGAAACCTAAGCCCCCGTTAGTATATCGATGCAAGAGGGATCGCAGGATCTCAGAGTTTAAGGCTGTGGTTAGATTTATCTTAATTACTTTCTTGTAGTTGCGGATGCTTGCAAGGGGTATAATCACAAGTATGTATTAGTCCTAGGAAGGGCGGTGCATTAGCATAGGTTCACCCACACAACACTTATCAAAACAATGAAGATTATTTAGCTACATGAAGCGAAAGCACTAGACTAAAATCCCCGTGTGTCCTCGAGAACGCTTGGTCATTATAAGTAAACAAACCGGCTTGTCCTTTGTGCTAAAAAGGATTGGGCCACTCGCTGCAATTATTTCTCTCGCATTTTATTTACTTGTACTTTATTTATCTGCAATATCAAAACCCCCTGAATACTTGTCTGTGAGCATTTACAGTGAATCCTTCATCGAAACTGCTTGTCAACACCTTCTGCTCCTCGTTGGGTTCGACACTCTTATTTATCGAAAGTACTACGATACACCCCCTATACTTGTGGGTCATCAAACTATTTTCTGGAGAAAGCTCGCATTTTGGATTTCTCGCTTTTGATTATTCTCAACTTAGACATCCATACCGGGACAACATGGACAACAGATAATGGACTCCTCTTAAATGCATAAGCATGTAGCAATAATTATTATTCTCATATGAGATTGAGGATATATGTCCAAAACTGAAACTTCAACCATGATTCATGGCTTTAGTTAGCGGCCCAATGTTCTTCTCTAACAATTTGCATGCTCCAACCATTAAGGTGGTAGATCCTTCAGACAAGACGGACATGCATAGCAACTCACATGATATTCAACAAAGAATAGTTGATGGCGTTCCCCAGAAGCATGGTTATCGCACAACAAGCAACTTAATAAGAGATAAAGTGCATAAGTACATATTCAATACTACGATAGTTTTTAAGGCTATTTTGTCCCATGAGCTATATATTGCAAAGGTGAATGATGGAATTTTAAAGGTAGCACTCAAGCAATTTACTTTGGAATGGCGGAGAAATACCATGTAGTAGGTAGGTATGGTGGACACAAATGGCATAGTGGTTGGCTCAAGGATTTTGGATGCATGAGAAGTATTCCCTCTCGATACAAGGTTTAGGCTAGCAAGGTTATTTGAAGCAAACTCAAGGATGAACCGGTGCAGCAAAACTCACATAAAAGACATATTGTAAACATTATAAGACTCTACACCGTCTTCCTTGTTGTTCAAAACTCAATACTAGAATTATCTAGACCTTAGAGAGACCAAATATGCAAATCAAATTTTAGCAAGCTCTATGTATTTCTTCATTAATGGGTGCAAAGTATATGATGCAAGAGCTTAAACATGAGCACAACAATTGCCAAGTATCACATTATCCAAGACATTTTAGAATTACTACATGTAGCATTTTCCAATTCCAACCATATAACAATTTAACGAAGAAGAAACTTTGCCTTGAACATTATGAGTAAAGCCTAAGGACATATTTGTCCATATGCAACAGCGGAGCGTGTCTCTCTCCCACAAAGTGAATGCTAGGATCCATTTTATTCAAACAAAAACAAAAACAAAAACAAAAACAAACCGACGCTCCAAGTAAAGAACACAAGATGTGACTGAATAAAAATATAGTTTCAGGGGAGGAACCTGATGATGTTGTCGATGAAGAAGGGGATGCCTTGGACATCCCCAAGCTTAGACGCTTGAGTCTTCTTAAAATATGCAGGGATGAACCACGGGGCATCCCCAAGCTTAGAGCTTTCACTCCTCTTGATCATAGTATATCATACTCCTCTCTTGACCCTTGAAAACTTTCTTCACACCAAACTTCAAGCAAACTCATTAGAGGGTTAGTGCACAATTAATAATTCACATATTCAGAGGTGACACAAACATTCTTTTCACTTCTGGACATTGCACAAAGCTACTGGACATTAATGGATCAAAGAAATTCATCCAACATAGCAAAAGAGGCAATGCGAAATAAAAGGCAGAATCTGTCAAAAACAGAACAGTTCGTAAAGACGAATTTTAAAGTGGCACCAGACTTGCTCAAATGGAAAAACTCAAAACTAATGAAAGTTGCGTACATATCTGAGGATCACGCTCGTAAATTGGCAGATTTTTTCGAATTTTCTACAGAGACTTGTGCCCAGATTCGTGACAGACAGCAATGTTGTTTCTGCGCAGCGATCCCAAATATAACATCAACTATAACATAGAAACTTTACTTGGCACAAAAACATGATAAGGAGAGGTTGCTACAGTAGTAAACAACTTCCAAGACTCAAATATAAAACAAAGTACTGTAGTAAAAACATGGGTTGTCTCCCATAAGCGCTTTTCTTTAACGCCTTTCAGCTAGGCGCAGAAAGTGCAAATCAAGTAACATCGAGAGTAGAAGCATCAACATTATTATTCTTCATGCAAACACAACTTGTTGCAGAGGGTACTTTAGGTGCTCCATTATCTAAATTTTCTATGGTGGTGCTAGGAGTTTTAGCAATTTTAGGCCTATAGTAATTCTTTTGTTTAGGCACTTTAGAGGCATACATGAATTTTTGCTCTTTACCCACATAAGCTTTCTCATTATACTTGAGAGAAGAAAAGGTTGAACCCAAGGTTCCCATAGCTTTTTCAAGTTCATCAATCCTATTGGTTTGATTATCATGGACAACACAAGTTCCTAGGACACTAATTCTTTCATCAATTCCTCCTAGGGATTTATCAAGTTCATCAGTTTTATCCAATAACATTTCCAATTTAGTTTCAATACTTGGAAAAATTTTCTCTATGGTTTCCAATTTTTTCATAACATCCTCAAGAGAGATTTCAATTTTAACTTCATTAACAGGTGGTATTCCGACAAGACTCTCAATGATGCAACTAGCTTCTAAAGCGGGAGTACCTAGGAAATTACCTCCCGAAAGAGTATCAAGAACATACCTATTCCAACTAGATAAACCAACATAAAAGTTCCTAAGAAGGATAGTAGTGGAGTGTTTCTTAATGCACCTATGATGAGCATTACTAATTCTGTACCAAGCATCTTTAAAACTTTCTCCACCTTGTTGCTTAAAAGAACGAACTTCAACTTCAGGATTACTCATTTTAGTAGCAATAAAGTAAACTAGGCAAATAAAGTAAAGACAAGTAACTAATTTTTTTGTGTTTTTGATATAGAGAGCAAGACAGTAAATAAAGTAAAACTAGCAACTAATTTTTGTGTGTTTTGTTTAGGTGCAGCAAACAAAGTAGTAAATAAAATAAAGCAAGACAAAAACAAAGTAAAGAGATTGAGAAGTGGAGACTCCCCTTGCAGCGTGTCTTGATCTCCCCGGCAACGGCGCCGAAAAAGTGTTGTTGGTGGGAGGCAATTCTCGTGGTGTAACTTTTCTTTAGTTCGGCAACGGCGCCAGAAAAAGTGCTTGATGCGCGTAGATGTACACGTCCGTTGGGAACCCCAAGAGGAAGGTATGATGCGCACAGCGGCAAGTTTTCCTCAGAAAGAAACCAAGGTTTAATCGAACAAGTAGGAGCCAAGAAGCACGTTGAAGGTTGATGGTGGCGAAATGTGATGCGGCGCAACAACAGGGATTCCGGCGCCAACGTGGAACCTGCACAACAAAACCAAAGTACTTTGCCCCAACGAAATGAGGTTGTCAATCTCACCGGCTTGCTGTAACAAAGGATTAACCGTATTGTGTGGAAGATGATTGTTTGCAAGAAAACAGTAAAACAAGTATTGCAGTAGATTGTATGCGATGTAAAGAATAGGACCGGGGTCCACGGTTCACTAGAGGTGTCTCTCCCATAAGATAAAAGCATGTTGGGTGAACAAATTACAGTCGGGCAATTGACAAATAGAGAAGGGCATAACAATGCATATACATGATATGATAAATATAGTGAGATTTAATCGGGCATTACGACAAACTACATAGACCGCCATCCAACTGCATCTATGCCTAAAAAGTCCACCTTCAGGTTATCATCCGAACCCCATTCAGTATTAAGTTGCAAAGCAACAGACAATTGCATTAAGTGTGGTGCGTAATGTAATCGACAACTACATCCTTAGACATAGAATCAATGTTTTATCCCTAGTGGCAACAGCACATCACAACCTTAGAACTTTCTGTCACTGTCCCAGGTATCAATGAAGGCATGAACCCACTATCGAGCATAAATACTCCCTCTTGGAGTTAAGAGCAAAAACTTGGCCAGAGCCTCTACTAATAACGGAGAGCATGCAAGATCATAAACAACACATAAACAATAGATTGATAATCACCATAACATAGTATTCTCTATCCATCGGATCCCGACAAACGCAACATATAGTATTACAGATAGATGATCTTGATCATGTTAGGCAGCTCACAAGATCCAACAATGAAGCAAAATTAGGAGAAGACGACCATCTAGCTACGCTATGGACCCATAGTCCAGGGGTGAACTACTCACTCATCACTCCGGAGGCGACCATGGCGGTGTAGAGTCCTCCGGGAGATGAATCCCCTCTCCGGCGGGTGCGGAGGCGATCTCCTGAATCCCCGAGATGGGATTCGCGGCGGCGTCTCTGGAAGGTTTCCGTATCGTGGCTCTCGGTACTGGGGTTTTCGCGACGGAGGCTATAAGTAGGCGGAAGGGCGAGTCGGAGGGGGACGAGGGCCAGTGACGGGCCGCGGCCGGGGCTGGCGCGCCGCCATGTCGGCCCTCGTTCGACTCTCCTTCGGTCTGGAAGCTTCGTGCAAAAATAGGACCCTGGGCGTTGATTTTGTCCAATTCGAGAATATTTCGTTACTAGGATTTCTGAAACCAAAAACAGCAGAAAACAGCAACTGGCTCTTCGGCATCTTGTTAATAGGTTAGTTCCAGAAAATGCGTAAATACGACATATAATGTGCATAAAACATGTAGATATCATCAATAAAGTAGCATGGAACATAAGAAATTATCGATACGTTGGAGACGTATCAATAGGTAACAGTTTTAATAATAAAAAGTCCGCGTTTAGCTTTCCGAACAATATTTCTGTTGTTTTTGGAAAATATGAAAAATTACGGGATCGAAACGGACTGGAAGACGCGCGAGGGCCCGTCACCATAGGCCGGCGCGGGCCCCACCCTGGCCGCGCCGCCCTATGGGGACAGCCCCTCGGCGTCCCGTTTCCACTCGTTTTCGGCCTGGAACCTTCCTTTTGTTGTAAAAATATTTGCTATATAATCCCCCGGACCCCTGGAGGTCCGTATATCGTTTTCTCGTCGTGTTTTGTTTCGAGCTGTTTTCTGCCAGGATCTACTTCGGATCTAGATCCACCATGTCTTCGTCGGGAACTCAGAAGGACAGCTTCTTTGAGGACGTCGTCAACCCGTACATGAACGAGCTGAAGATGCACCCCAAAGAATTGCTGCTCGTAGATGGAGAGTTGCAGATCAAAGATGTCCAGGGTCCTAAAGGAGAAGGGAGCTTGGAAGACAGGATGGAGAAACTGGAACAGGAGGTCTTCAACTACAAGAAGATGGCTGAGCGTGAAGTGGACATCTTTCACAAGATTGTGTCTGAACTCATTGATGGACACAAGAGGGAGACTGCAAAGTTGTGGGACGATATCTTCTCACTTCACGACACCACCAACAAACTCCAAGCTCAACTCTATGATGTTCATAATCAAAACTGTGAGTATGAAAACAGGTTTAAGCGCATAAGTCATGCTGCTAGTTTCAGGTTTCCGGAGACCAAGATGTCTTTTGTTGATGGAGAGCCTCTTCCATGGAAGTCTGATGATGGCAAGGATTCGCCATCATCACCGAAGGAGTAATTCATCATCGGTATTGGCATCCCCTTGGTTTGTTCCAAGCTTGGGGGAGTGCCGCGGTATCACATCATCACTACCTTTATCTTTTACTATCAAGTAGTGTCATATCATGAGTAGGGAAGTTATCATATGGAATAGTTTGCAATGTGGAAGTATCTCTCTTAGTTGGTTATCTATGTATCCGTTGGTGTGAGTTATCGTTATGGAATATTAATGAGAAGTCTTATCATTTACTTTTTGCACACCTTATTTTAGTTTGCAATCTCCATTATATGATTACTCTTGACATTGGTATTGATATCACTTTGGGAGCATCAAGTAAATCTATTTGGTTTTGGCAAACTTAGCATTGGTCAATAGCAACAACATCTTGATGTTTAAATAAAAGAGAGAAATACATGTAGATATGTTACTCTATTATCTCTATGCTAATGAGTTTAGTATTCTAAAGTTAAAATTGCTTGTGCTTATGAGAAAGATGCATGATTGTTTCTATCATATGTATATTTGTTTGTTTCCTTCAACCTTTATGCTTGCTATCAAACCTTGCTAGCCAAAAACCTGTATTGAGAGGGAATGCTTCTCATACATCCATAACCTTAGACCAAACCCATGCCATTTGTGTCCACCATAACTACCTACTATGTGGTATTTTGCGCCACTCCAAGTAAATACTTCATGTGCTACCTTTAAATAATTCAAACTATACTACTCCTTATTTGTGTCAATGTTTTATAGCTCATGAGGAAGTATGTGGTGTTTTATCTTTCAATCTTGTTGGGCGGACTTTCACCAATGGACTAGTGGCACATCCGCTTATCCAATAATTTTGCAATAAGAGCTGGCAACGGGGTTCCCAGCCCCAATTAATAACTTTCATTAATAATTCTCTTCACATGTTTTGCCCTGATTTATCAGTAAGCAACTTAATTTTGCAATAGACACTCCTCCATGGTATGTGAATGTTGGAAGGCACCCGAGGATTCGGTTAGCCATGGATTGAGAAAGCCAAGGTTGGGGGAGTGTCATCCATAATAAAACTAAAATACATGTGTAAACAAAAGAGAAGGGGGATGATCTACCTTGCTGGTAGAGATGCCGTCCCTCATGGGAGCCGCTCTTGGAAGGTTCGTTTGGCAAGGGGGTTAGAGTGCCCGCTACCATTCGTTGACAACAACAAACACCGCTCAAAATCTTACTTTTATGCTCTTTATATGATTTCAAAACTTGAAAAGCTCTAGCACATGATTTAATCCCTGCTTCCCTCTGCGAAGGGCCTATCTTTTACTTTTATGTTGAGTCAGTAAACCTATTTCCCTCTGTCTTAAGCAAGCAATTGAGTTGTTGTGAACCAACCATTTATGCTATGATTGAGCTAATCATGTCCTTTATACTTTCTTGTTTAGTACAAATTTTACCTGAATGAATATGACTTTGAAAGTTATCAATGATTATGAGGAGATTGTTATGATTGAGAATGAAAGCCCTGCTATATAAATTCTAATATGAAAGCTTTGCTTAGAAGATAAGTACAATCCGTTAGTAGTTCTCTGACCAAGAACAAAGTTTGCCATAACCATTTATGATTTCCTATGCACCTTTACTTGTGATTTCTCTTTACTTATTTCAAGTTGAGTTATATGAAGAGAATGTGTATTAGAATATCTTGTGTGAATCAATATGATGCTTCTTGTCCGTATTTTATTTATCGACTCTTCACTCCATAAACATGTGGTCTTGTTTATCGAGCTCAGTTTCGCTTGGGGACAAGCGAGGTCTAAGCTTGGGGGAGTTGATACGTCCAATTTGCATCACTATTTTATATCATAATTTGCTGTTATTCATTGATATATTTCATATTGGGACACAATACTTATGTTATTTCATCTATTTTGCATATTTCATAATTATTGGAGGATCGAGCACCGGAGCCAGGATACTGCTGGAAAAAGCACCGTCAGAACGCAATATTTCGGAAGATCAACTGTGGAAGGGAATTATACCAAAAATCCTGTTTTTCCAGATGACGGAAGGAGCCAGAAGGGAGAAAGAGGGGACCGAGGTGGGCCCACCCCATAGGCGGCGCGGCCCAAGGCAGCCGCGCCGCCCTATGAGGAGGGGGCCCACAGCCCCTCTCGCCTCCTTTTCTTCGCGTATGCCTTCGTCCCGAAAACCTAAGCCACAGAGGGTACCTCACGAAGAGTTACAGCCGCCTCTGCGGGGCGGAGAACACCGAGAGAAAAGAGCTCTCCGTGGCGGGAATCCGCCGGGGAAATTCCCTCCCGGAGGGGGAAATCGACGCCATCGCCATCGTCATCGAGCTGGACATCATCTCCATCATCATCATCATCATCTCCACCATCTACACCGCCATCACCACCGCTGCACCTCGTCACCGCTGTAACGATTTGGGTTGGATCTTGATTGTTTGATAGGGGAAACTCTCCCGGTGTTGATTTCTACTTGTTATTGATGCTATTGAGTGAAACCATTGAACCAAGGTTTATGTTCAGATTGTTATTCATCATCATATCACCTCTGATTGTATTCCATATGATGTCTCGTGAGTAGTTCGTTTAGTTCTTGAGGACATGGGTGAAGTCTAAATGTTAGTAGTGAACTATGGTTGAGTAATATTCAATGTTATGATATTTAAGTTGTGGTGTCATTCTTCTAGTGGTGTCGTGTGAACGTCGACTACACGATACTTCACCATTTATGGGCCTAGGGGAGTGCATCTTGTATTCGGTTGCTAATTGCGGGGTTGCCGGAGTGACAGAAACCTGAGCCCCCGTTGGTATATCGATGCAAGAGGGATCGCAGGATCTCAGAGTTTAAGGCTGTGGTTAGATTTATCTTAATTACTTTCTTGTAGTTGCGGATGCTTGCAAGGGGTATAATCACAAGTATGTATTAGTCCTAGGAAGGGCGGTGCATTAGCATAGGTTCACCCACACAACACTTATCAAAACAATGAAGTTGTATGAAGCGAAAGCACTAGACTAAAATCCCCGTGTGTCCTCAAGAACGTTTGGTCATTATAAGTAAACAAACCGGCTTGTCCTTTGTGCTAAAAAGGATTGGGCCACTCGCTGCAATTATTTCTCTCGCACTTTACTTACTTGTACTTTATTCATCTGTTACATCAAAACCCCTTGAATACTTGTCTGTGAGCATTTACAGTGAATCCTTCATCGAAACTGCTTGTCAACACCTTCTGCTCCTCGTTGGGATCGACATTCTTACTTATCGAAGATACTACGATACACCCCTATACTTGTGGGTCATCAAGACTCACAAGATCTATAACAATGAAAGCACAAGCGGAGAAGACAACCATCTAGCTACTGCTATGGACCCATAGTCCAAGGATGAACTACTCACGCATCAATCCGGAGGCGGGCATGATGATGTAGAGCCCCTCCGGTGATGATTCCCCTCTCCGGCAGGGTGCCGGACGATCTCCTGAATCCCCCGAGATGGGATTGGCGGCGGCGGCCTCTCAGTAATGTTTTCCGTATCGTGGCTCTCGGTACAGGGGGTTTCGCGACGGAGGCTTTAAGTAGGCGGAACGGTAGGTCAAAGGGCGTCACGGGGGGCCCACACACTCGGGCCGCGCGCCCCCCCCCTTGGCCGCGCCGCCCTAGTGTGGCGACGCCACGTGGCCCCACTTTGCCTCCCTTTCGGTCTTCGGAAGCTTCGTGCAAAAATAGGCCCCTAGGCGTTGATTTCGTCCAATTCCGAGAATATTTCCTTACTAGGATTTCTGAAACCAAAAACAGCAGAAAACAGCAACTGGCACTTCGGCATCTTGTTAATAGGTTAGTGCCGGAAAATGTAAAATAACGCTGTAAAGTATGTATAAAACACTCAAGTATTGTAATAAAAGTAGCATGGAACATAAGAAATTATATATACGTTTGCGACGTATCACAAGCCCCAAAACACCTAGGATAAACAGTACTACTCGCCATCAACAATGCTTCAGTACGAGCAACACAAGATAACGAATAAACGTATACTGCCTAGATCGCAAGATGCGATCTAGGCAGCATGATGCTTACCCGGAAGAAACCCTCGAAACAAGGGGTGGCGATGCGCCTGGTTTGTGTTTGTTGTGAACGTGATCGTCCTCCTTTCTCAATAACCCTAGGTACATATTTATAGTCCGTGGACTTTCTATCTTTGGAATACACCTAACCGTGTACGGGCTAAACTCTATCTCTTAATTCTAAACTAAAATGCGATCTAATATACAGATACACGGGCAATCTAGCCCAAATTCTCGTACAAGGCCGCTTCAGAGATGCTCCACGTGTGTATCTTTCAAGCCCATCTCCATCGCGGCCCATCTCCTGATTTGGCCAAAATCTGGTGATAACACATGCCCCCTGGTTTTGGCAATGATAATTTCAAAACCACTCTATTTTTACTTCGTAGGGTCACGTCGTGGCAGAACCGTCGCAGTATCCTTTCATCATGATGCCTTGCCTTCTCAACTTCTCTGCACGATTTGACAGTTTTGGCACCACGTCCTCGGAAATCACCGCAGCTTTAAATCTCCACTATGTCCCCTTTATTTAACCGCGTCGAGCAGTTTGCTTCTTCATCTCTGCTTCTCAGCCATCGGCAAAAAACCCCCTTCTACACCATGTCTTCTTCCTCCTGCCTCTTCGGCCTTTCCACCACTCCTCCTCCTCCGGCAAGCCGGGCGGAGGTCAATCTAGCGGCCATCTCGACGCTCTTGCCCCGTATTGGGACGCGAGGGCAGGACTCCTCCATCGAGTCGGAGGACGGCAGGCCCCTCACCGACGGGGAAGAAGACCTCCGGTTCCTCGTCGACGGGGAGCTGGTGCGGCGGCGGCGACGACCTCTTCCCATGGGAGGCGGACCTCTCCTCCGACGAGGAGGGAGAGGAGGCGGAAGAGACGGAGGAGGACTCCTCCTCCACGGGGTATCCACCGGCCAAGCGCTTCCGCGCCGGGTCGGACGACGACGACGGCGCGAGATGAAGCCCTCCGCGGGTTCATCGCGGCAGGAACGCCGCCGGCAGCAGCCGCAGGTGAGGACGGCAACGAGGAAGCGGCGGCCCTTAGATTAGGGAGTAGTGTAGGGCTATTAGTAGTAGTGCATTAGGCATCGGATGATCCTTTTGAGAGCCATCGGCTCTTCCTTGTAAGATCCCTTCTTAAATCAATGAAAATTGTGCCCCCAATTTGATTTTCCGAGCGTCAATTTTCCGATTGTCAAAGTAGATCAACGCACCAAGAACCGATAGAAGCGTATCGGTCTTTCACCACCAAACGCCCATAAGGCCCACTCAATCACCAAACTAGACAGGTTCAAGCAAGCATTCTTCAAATTCAGACGATAACTTGATACCTGATCATGATACTTTGTACTTCTAAAGTCGATGGCTGCACATCGGCTGTCTTATTCTCAAGTCGATGTTTGTGCATCGGCTGTTTCACTCTAAAGTCGATGTCTGTGCATCAGTTGTGCTCAACATCCTGTTGCTTTGCACATATCTTTTTTTGTTTACCGGTCGATTTTATACATCGGCCCCCCTATATTCCACTGTTCATCATCCCCATACTTGGGAGAGAATTGTTTTTTTACTGGCCGATTTCGTGCATCGGCCTCCATGTTTTACTGCCCATCATCCCACATACTTGGGAAATACTTCTTGAGATGCTGGCCATTGACAGCCACTGGGAACTTCACACCATCCAACTGCTCGAGCATGTATGCATTACCCTTTAAAACTTGGTCGACTTTGTACGGCCCGTGCCAATTTGGAGACCATTTACCATATGCTGCATCCTTAGTCCCTAATGGCAATACAGCTTCCCATACCAAATCACCAACTTGGAACTCCTTTGGTCTCACCTTCTTATTATATGCGCGAGCCACCTTGGCTTTATTCTCCTTGATTTTCTCAAGTGACCATAGTCTGAGTTCCGTTACATCCTCAATGCTGTCACTCATCAGGGCTGCATATTCTTCAGTGGTTAAATCATTCTGAAACACAACCGTCTCGAGCCAGCCTTGATTTCCCAGGGTAACACAGCTTCTTGTCCATAGACCAGATGGTATGGCGAGGTTTTTATCGCTCCATGACATGACATGCGATAAGCCCACAAAGCCTCTGACAATACCTCGTGCCAACGTCTAGGGTGCTCGTCGATTTTCCTCTTAATCAGCTTGATCAGGCTCTTGTTGGATGCTTCAGCCTGCCCATTTGCTTGAGCATAGTATGGAGACGATCGGATCAGCTTGATTCCCATATCCTCGCAGAACTTTCTAAACTCCTTAGAAACGAAGACCGAACCTCCATCGGTCGTGATAGTCTGGGGAATCCCGAATCTGTGAATGACATGTTCTTTCACGAAATTGATAACATCTTTCGATGCCACTGCCTTCATAGGGACGGCCTCCACCGATTTAGTAAAATAATCTGTAATGGCCAGAACCCATACATGGCCTTTGCTCGACGGGGGATTGATTTTTCCGATCATATCCATGCCCCACCCTCGAAATGGCCAAGGCTTGATGATGGGATTCATCGCTGATGCAGGTACCATCTGAATGCTCCCAAACTTCTGACATGCTTGACACCCTTTATAGTACTTAAAACAATCCTCAAGCATGGTGGGCCAATAAAATCCCGATCGCCTGATCAGCCACTTCATCTTATGAGCCGATTGGTGAGTTCCACAGGCACCTTCATGTACCTCATGCAAGAGCCGATTGGACTCGGCTGGTCCCAAACATTTGAGAAGTAACCCTTCCACAGTCCTGTAGAACATGTCATCCCCAATCAGGACGTACTTCATGGCCTTGTATCTTATCCGTTTAGGTGCCCCCCGAGCCGGATCTTTCAAGTAATTGAAGATATCGGCTCTCCAATCATCTGGTTCCATGAACTGCACCTGAAAATCGGCTCCATCGCTACGTCCTTGTATCCTGATGCCATCTGTGCGAGGTCGTTCGCCTCGGTATTTTGCAACCTTGGGATCCAATTGAAGTTTATATACCTGAACTGGGCCATAAGTTCACGTCATTGCATCCATAATGGGAAGAGCAACTCGCTCTCACATTTGTATTCCTCCGTGAGTTGGGAAATCACTAATTTGGAGTCTCCAAAAATTTCCACTGCTTCTGCTCCGGCTTCCAACAGCAACTCCAATCCCTTGCAAATTGCTTCGTACTCAGCGACATTGTTGGTGCAAGGGGTAGGTAACCTGATGGAGAAGGAATATGTTGCCCCCCGAGGCGACACGAGTAGAATGCCGATGCCGCAACCATCGTCACAAACCGATCCATCGAAAAACATGGCCCATGCACGCACAGACAGTGCTGCTATATCAGTGTTGATTCGTTCAGCAATAAGATCGGCCAACGCTTGTCCCTTGACTGCTTTCGCAGGCTGATACCGGATATCAAATTCCGATAATGCAAACATCCACTTACCGAGTCGGCCTTTCAACACAGGAGCCGACAGCATGTGTTTGATGACATCTGATTTGCAGATGACTCGAATCTCCGCATTCGACGATGTGGTGAAGCTTGGTGCAGGTAAAAAATAGCAGAGGCACAACTTCTCGATCTCAGGGTACCTGGTTTCTGCATCCAACATCCTTCTGCTGAGGTAGAAAACGACTTTCTCCAGGCCATCATAAACTTGCACCACCACTGAAGCAATGGAAGTGTCAGCTACGACGGTATATATAGAATGGCCTGTCTTCTGGGGCGGCACCAACACGGGTGGCCTCGTCGGTACTCTTTGATTTCGTCAAATGCCGTGTCTGCCCCCGGTGAAACTCCTCATCAGATTTGATTTTGACCAGTCCCATGAACGGCTCGATTTGTCCTGACAGATTAGAGATAAACCTTCTGACGAAATTGATTTTGCCGATGAGATATGATACGTCTCTGACGTATCGATAATTTCTTATGTTCCATGCCACATTATTGATGATATCTACATGTTTTATGCACACTTTATGTCATATTCGTGCATTTTCTGGAACTAACCTACTAACAAGATGCCGAAGTGCCAGTTCCTGTTTCTGTTGTTTTTGGTTTCAGAAATCCTAGTAACGAAATATTCTCGGAATTGGACGAAATCAACGCCCCGGGTTCCTATTTGCCGGAAGCATCCAACAGGAGAGTCGCCGGAGGGGGGCCACACAGGCCCCAGATGATAGGCCGGCGCGGCGGCCCTGGCCGCGCCGCCTTATGGTGTCGTCGCCCCTTCGACCTTCTGACGCCGCCCTTTCTCCTATATAAAGCCCCTGCGTCGAAAACCCTTACGGAAGAAGCCACGGTACGCGAAACCTTCCGAGCCGCCATCGCGAAGCCAAGATCGGGGGACAGAAGTCTCTGTTCCGCACGCCGCCGGACGGGGAAGTGCCCCCAGAAGGCTTCTCCATCGACACCGCTGCCATCTCCACCGCCATCTTCATCAACGCTGCTGCTCCCATGAAGAGGGAGTAGTTCTCCATCGAGGCTCGGGGCTGTACCGGTAGCTATGTGGTTCATCTCTCTCCTATGTACTTCAATACAATAATCTCATGAGCTGCCTTACATGATTGAGATTCATATGATGATGCTTGTAATCTAGATGTCATTATGCTAGTCAAGTGAGTTTTACTTATGTGATCTCCGGAGACTCCTTGTCCCACGTGTGTAAAGGTGACAGTGTGTGCACCGTGTGGGTCTCTTAGGCTATATTTCACAGAATACTTATTCACTGTTATGAATGGCATAGTGAAGTGCTTATTTATATCTCTTTATGATTGCAATGTGTTTTGTATCACAATTTATCTATGTGCTACTCTAGCAATGTTATTAAAGTAGTTTTATTCCTCCTACACGATGTAATGGTGACAGTGTGTGCATCCGTGTTAGTACTTGGTTTATGCTATGATCATGATCTCTTGTAGATTGCGAAGTTAACTATTGCTATGATAGTATTGATGTGTATTATTCCTCCTACATAAGCATGAAGGTGACAGTGTGCATGCTATGTTAGTACTTGGTTTAGTCGTTTCGATCTTTCATGCACTCTAAGGTTATTTAAATATGAACATTTAATTGTGGAGCTTGTTAACTCCGGCATTGAGGGTTCGTGTAATCCTACGCAATGTGTTCATCATCCAACAAGAGAGTGTAGAGTATGCATTTATCTATTCTATTATGTGATCAATGTTGAGAGTGTCCACTAGTGAAAGTCTAATCCCTAGGCCTTGTTCCTAAATATTGCTATCGCTGCTTGTTTACTGTTTTTTGCGTTACTACTGCTGCGTTACTACTGCATGTTTACTTCCTGCAATATTACTACCATCAACGCAGCGAGCTATTTTCTGGCGCCGTACTACTGCTCATATTCATTTATACCACTTGTATTTCACTATCTCTTCGCCGAACTAGTACACCTATTAGGTGTGTTGGGGACACAAGAGACTTCTTGCTTTGTGGTTGCAGGGTTGCATGAGAGGGATATCTTTGATCTCTTCCTCCCTGAGTTCGATAAACCTTGGGTAATCCACTTAAGGGAAACTTGCTGCTGTTCTACAAACCTCTGCTCTTGGAGGCCCAACACTGTCTACAAGAATAGAAGCACCCGTAGACATCAAGCATTTTTCTGGCGCCGTTGCCGGGGAGATCAAGACACGCTGCAAGGGGAGTCTCCACTTCTCAATCTCTTTACTTTGTTTTTGTCTTGCTTTATTTTATTTACTACTTTGTTTGCTGCACCTAAACAAAACACAAAAAAATTAGTTGCTAGTTTTATTTTATTTACTGTCTTGCTCTCTATATCAAAAACACAAAAAAAAATTAGTTACTTGCATTTACTTTATCTAGTTTGTTTTATTTACCGTTGCTAAAATGAATACCCCTGAAAATACTAAGTTGTGTGACTTCACAACCACAAATAATAATGATTTCCTATGCACACCTATTGCTCCACCTGCTACTACAGCAGAATTCTTTGAAATTAAACCTGCTTTACTAAATCTTGTCATGAGAGATCAATTTTCTGGTGCTAGTTCTGATGATGCTGCTGCCCATCTCAATAATTTTGTTGAACTTTGTGAAATGCAAAAGTATAAGGATGTAGATGGTGATATTATTAAATTGAAAGTGTTTCCTTTCTCATTAAGAGGAAGAGCTAAAGATTGGTTGCTATCTTTGCCTAAGAATAGTATTGATTCATGGACTAAATGTAAGGATGCTTTTATTGGTAGATATTATCCTCCCGCTAAAATTATATCTTTGAGAAGTAGCATAATGAATTTTAAGCAATTAGATACTAAACATGTTGCTCAAGCATGGGAGAGAATGAAAACTTTGGTAAAGAATTGCCCAACCCATGGACTGACTACTTGGATGATCATCCAAACCTTCTATGCAGGACTAAATTTTTCTTCGCGGAATTTATTGGATTCAGCTGCTGGAGGTACCTTTATGTCCATCACTTTGGGGGCGGCTACAAAACTTCTTGATGATATGATGATAAATTACTCTGAATGGCACACGGAAAGAGCTCCACAAGGTAAGAAGGTAAATTCTGTTGAAGAAACCTCTTCCTTGAGTGATAAGATTGATGTGATTATGTCTATGCTTGTGAATGGTAGATCTAATGTTGATCCAAATAATGTTCCTTTAGCTTCATTGGTTGCTCAAGAAGAAAATGTTGATGTGAATTTCATTAAAAATAATAATTTCAACAACAATGCTTATAGGAACAACTCTGGTAATAACTATAGGCCATATCCTTCTGCTAATGGTAATGGTTATGGTAATTCTTATGGGAATTCTTACAATAATAATAGGAATGTACCCTCTGGTCTTGAAGCTATGCTTAAAGAATTTATTAGTACACAAACTGCTTTTAACAAATCTGTTGAGGAAAAGCTTGATAAAATTGATATTATTGCTTCTAGAGTTGATAGACTTGCCTCTGATGTTAATCTTTTAAAATTGAAAGTTATGCCCAATAATGATATTGATAATAAGATTACTACTACAGCAAATGCCATCCAAGTTAGAATTAATGAGAATATAAGATTAATGGCTGAATTGCGTGCTAGGTGGGATAGAGAAGAAAATGAAAAACTAGCTAAAGAGAATAATATAGCTAAAGTTTGGACTATTACCACCACTAGTAATGCTAATTCTTCACATGTTGCTGCACCTCCTACTATCAATGGTAAAATAATTGGTGTTGGCAATGTTTCTACTCCTAGTGCAAAGCGTACAAAACTGCCTGAAATTGCTAAAACTGCTGAAACTGCTTGTGATAAAACTGCTGAAATTTTTTCCAACCTTGGGAACAATGATCCCATTGCTGTAGCTCATAATGATTTAGATTTTGATGATTTCCACATCTCTGAAGTTATAAAGTTCTTACAAAAACTTGCTAAAAGTCCCAATGCTAGTGCTATAAATTTAGCCTTTACAAAACATATTACAAATGCTCTCATAAAAGCTAGAGAAGAGAAACTAAAACTTGAAACTTCTATTCCTAGAAAGTTAGAAGATGGTTGGGAGCCCATCATTAAAATGAAATTCAATGACTTTGAATGTAATGCTTTATGTGATCTTGGTGCAAGTATTTCTGTTATGCCTAAAAAGATTTATGATATGCTTGACTTGCCACCATTGAAGAATTGTTATTTGGATGTTAATCTTGCCGATAATGTTAAAAAGAAACCTTTGGGGAGGATTGATAATGTGCGCATTACGGTTAACAATAACCTTGTCCCCGTTGATTTTGTTGTTTTGGATATCGAATGCAATGCATCTTGTCCTATTGTGTTGGGAAGACCTTTTCTTCGAACCGTTGGTGCTGTTATTGATATGAGGGAAGGTAATATTAAATATCAATTTCCTCTCAAGAAAGGTATGGAACACTTCCCTAGAAAGATAATGAAGTTGCCTTTTGATTCTATTATTAGAACAAATTATGATGTTGATGCTTCTACTCTCGATGTTACTTGATTTGCACTTTCTGCGCCTAGCTGAAAGGCGTTAAAGAAAAGCGCTTATGGGAGACAACCCATGTTTTTACTACAGCAATTTTTGTTTTGTTGAGTCTTGGAAGTTGTTTACTACTGTAGCAACCTCTCCTTATCATGTTTTTTGTGCCAAGTAAAGTTTCTATGTCAAAGTTGATGTTATATTTGGGATCGCTGCACAGAAACAGCATTGCTGTCTGTCACGAATCTGGGCACAGGTCTCTGTAGAAAATTCGAAAAAATCTGCCAATTTACGAGCGTGATCCTCAGATATGTACGCAACTTTCATTAGTTTTGAGTTTTTCCATTTGAGCAAGTCTGGTACCATTTTAAAATTCGTCTTTACGGACTGTTCTGTTTTTGACAGATTCTGCCTTTTATTTCGCATTGCCTCTTTTGCTATGTTGGATTCATTTCTTTGATCCATTAATGTCCAGTAGCTTTATGCAATGTCCAGAAGTGTAAAGAATGATTGTGTCACCTCTGAATGTGTGAATTATTAATTGTGCACTAACCCTCTAATGAGTTTGCTTGAAGTTTGGTGTGAAGGAAGTTTTCAAGGGTCAAGAGAGGAGTATGATATACTATGATCAAGAGGAGTGAAAGCTCTAAGCTTGGGGATGCCCCGTGGTTCACCCCTGCATATTTTAAGAAGACTCAAGCGTCTAAGCTTGGGGATGCCCAAGGCATCCCCTTCTTCATCGACAACATCATCAGGTTCCTCCCCTGAAACTATATTTTTATTCAGTCACATCTTGTGTTCTTTACTTGGAGCGTCGGTTTGTTTTTGTTTTTGTTTTAATAAAATGGATCCTAGCATTCACTTTGTGGGAGAGAGACACGCTCCGCTGTTGCATATGGACAAATATGTCCTTAGGCTTTACTCATAATGTTCAAGGCGAAGTTTCTTCTTCGTTAAATTGTTATATGGTTGGAATTGGAAAATGCTACATGTAGTAATTCTAAAATGTCTTGGATAATGTGATACTTGGCAATTGTTGTGCTCATGTTTAAGCTCTTGCATCATATGCTTTGCACCCATTAATGAAGAAATACATAGAGCTTGCTAAAATTTGATTTGCATATTTGGTCTCTCTAAGGTCTAGATAATATCTAGTATTGAGTTTTGAACAACAAGGAAGACGGTGTAGAGTCTTATAATGTTTACAATATGTATTTTATGTGAGTTTTGCTGCACCGGTTCATCCTTGAGTTTGCTTCAAATAAACCTTGCTAGCCTAAACCTTGTATCGAGAGGGAATACTTCTCATGCATCCAAAATCCTTGAGCCAACTACTATGCCATTTGTGTCCACCATACCTACCTACTACATGGTATTTCTCCGCCATTCCAAAGTAAATTGCTTGAGTGCTACCTTTAAAATTCCATCATTCACCTTTGCAATATATAGCTCATGGGACAAAATAGCCTTAAAAACTATCGTAGTATTGAATATGTACTTATGCACTTTATCTTTTATTAAGTTGCTTGTTGTGCGATAACCATGCTTCTGGGGAACGCCATCAACTATTGTTGAATATCATGTGAGTTGCTATGCATGTCCGTCTTGTCTGAAGGATCTATCACCTTAATGATTGGAGCATGCAAATTGTTAGAGAAGAACATTGGGCCGCTAACTAAAGCCATGAATCATGGTTGAAGTTTCAGTTTTGGACATACATCCTCAATCTCATATGAGAATAATAATTGTTGCTACATGCTTATGCATTTAAGAGGAGTCCATTATCTGTTGTCCATGTTGTCCCGGTATGGATGTCTAAGTTGAGAATAATCAAAAGCGAGAAATCCAAAATGCGAGCTTTCTCCTTAGACCTTTGTACATGCGGCATGGAGGTACCCCTTTGTGACACTTGGTTGAAACATGGCATGCAAAGATCCGGTAGTCCAAGCTAAGTAGGACGAGGTGCGGGCACTATTAGTATACTATGCATGAGGCTTGCAACTTGTAAGATATAATTTACATAACTCATATGCTTTATTACTACCGTTGACAAAATTGTTTCATGTTTTCAAAATAAAAGCTCTAGCACAAATACAGCAATCGATGCTTTCCTCTTTGAAGGACCATTCTTTTACTTTTATTGTTGAGTCAGTTTACCTATCTCCCTCCACCTTAAGAAGCAAACACTTGTGTGAACTATGCATTGATTCCTACATACTTGCATATTGCACTTGTTATATTACTTTATGTTGACAATATCCATGAGATATACATGTTATAAGTTGAAAGCAACCGCTGAAACTTAATCTTCCATTGTGTTGCTTCAATGCCTTTACTTTGATTTATTGCTTTATGAGTTAACTCTTATGCAAGACTCATTGATGCTTGTCTTGAAAGTACTATTCATGAAAAGTCTTTGCTTTATGATTCACTTGTTTACTCATGTCATTACCATTGTTTTGATCGCTGCATTCATTACATATGTTTACAAATAGTATGATCAAGATTATGATGGCATGTCACTTCAGAAATTATCTTTGTTATCGTTTTACCTGCTCGGGACGAGCAGAACTAAGCTTGGGGATGCTGATACGTCTCCGACGTATCGATAATTTCTTATGTTCCATGCCACATTATTGATGATATCTACATGTTTTATGCACACTTTATGTCATATTCGTGCATTTTCGGAACTAACCTATTAACAAGATGCCGAAGTGCCGTTCTTTTCTGCTTTTTTGGTTTCAGAAATCCTAGTAACGAAATATTCTCGGAATTGGACGAAATCAACGCCCGGGTTCCTATTTTGCCGGAAGCATCCAGAACACCCGAGAGTCGCCAGAGGGGGCCACACAGGCCCCAGATGATAGGCCGGCGCGGCCCAGGCCCTGGCCGCGCCGCCTTATGGTGTCGTCGCCCCTTCGACCTTCTGACGCCGCCCTTTCGCCTATATAAAGCCCCTGCGTCGAAAACCCTTACGGAAGAAGCCACGGTACGCGAAACCTTCCAGAGCCGCCGCCATCGCGAAGCCAAGATCTGGGGGACAGGAGTCTCTGTTCCGGCACGCCGCCGGACGGGGAGTGCCCCCGGAAGGCTTCTCCATCGACACCGCTGCCATCTCCACCGCCATCTTCATCACCGCTGCTGCTCCCATGAAGAGGGAGTAGTTCTCCATCGAGGCTCGGGGCTGTACCGGTAGCTATGTGGTTCATCTCTCTCCTATGTACTTCAATACAATAATCTCATGAGCTGCCTTACATGATTGAGATTCATATGATGATGCTTGTAATCTAGATGTCATTATGCTAGTCAAGTGAGTTTTACTTATGTGATCTCCGGAGACTCCTTGTCCCACGTGTGTAAAGGTGACAGTGTGTGCACCGTGTGGGTCTCTTAGGCTATATTTCACAGAATACTTATTCACTGTTATGAATGGCATAGTGAAGTGCTTATTTATATCTCTTTATGATTGCAATGTGTTTTGTATCACAATTTATCTATGTGCTACTCTAGCAATGTTATTAAAGTAGTTTTATTCCTCCTACATGATGTAATGGTGACAGTGTGTGCATCCGTGTTAGTACTTGGTTTATGCTATGATCATGATCTCTTGTAGATTGCGAAGTTAACTATTGCTATGATAGTATTGATGTGTATTATTCCTCCTACATAAGCATGAAGGTGACAGTGTGCATGCTATGTTAGTACTTGGTTTAGTCGTTTCGATCTTTCATGCACTCTAAGGTTATTTAAATATGAACATTTAATTGTGGAGCTTGTTAACTCCGGCATTGAGGGTTCGTGTAATCCTACGCAATGTGTTCATCATCCAACAAGAGAGTGTAGAGTATGCATTTATCTATTATGTGATCAATGTTGAGAGTGTCCACTAGTGAAAGTCTAATCCCTAGGCCTTGTTCCTAAATACTGCTTTTTGCTTGTTACTGTTTTACTGCGTTACTGCTGCGTTACTACTGCATGTTTACTTCTGCAATATTACTACCATCAACTGCACGCCAGCAGCTATTTTCTGGCGCCGTACTACTGCTCATATTCATTTATACCACTTGTATTTCACTATCTCTTCGCCGAACTAGTACACCTATTAGGTGTGTTGGGGACACAAGAGACTTCTTGCTTTGTGGTTGCAGGGTTGCATGAGAGGGATATCTTTGACCTCTTCCTCCCTGAGTTCGATAAACCTTGGGTAATCCACTTAAGGGAAACTTGCTGCTGTTCTACAAACCTCTGCTCTTGGAGACCCAACACTGTCTACAAGAATAGAAGCACCCGTAGACATCAAGACACTGGAGTTCCTTCTTCGTGGTAGGCGGCTTCATTGTTCGCACTGCCTCCTGACTTTTCAGGCCGATCTCAATTCCGCGTTCATGAACCAAGAAACCCAAGAATTGACCGGCCGTTACACCAAAAGCACACTTCTTTGGATTCATTCTTAGTCCGAACTTTCTAGTTCGGTCCAGGACGTTGATACGTCTCAAACGTATCTATAATTTCTTATGTTCCATGCTACTTTTATTACAATACTTGAATGTTTTATACACACTTTACAGCATTATTATACATTTTCCGGCACTAACCTATTAACAAGATGCCGAAGTGCCGATTCTTGTTTCTGCTGTTTTTGGTTTGAAATCCTAGTAAGGAAATATTCTCGGAATTGGCCGAAATCAACGCCCGGGGTCCTATTTTTTGCACGAAGCTTCCGAAGTCCGAAAGAGAGACGAGTGGGGCCACAAGGGGCCACACACCGACGCGGCCCGGGCCCTGGCCGCGCCGGCCTTGTTGTGGGCCCTCGCGTCGCCCGACCTACCCTTCCGCCTACATAAAGCCTTCGTCGCGAAACCCCCGTGCCGAGAGCCACGATACGGAAAACATTACGAGAGGTCGCCGCCGCGAATCCCATCTCGGGGGATTCGGAGATCGCCTCCGGCACCCTGCCGGAGAAATCATCACCGGAGGGGCTCTACATCATCATGCCCGCCTCCGGATTGATGCGTGAGTAGTTCATCCTTGGACTATGGGTCCATAGCAGTAGCTAGATGGTTGTCTTCTCCTCTTGTGCTTTCATTGTATTAGATCTTGTGAGCTGCCTAACATGATCAAGATCATCTATTTGTAATGCTACATATTGTGTTTGGCGGGATCCGATGAATATAGAATATTATGTTAAGTTGATTATCAATCTATCATATATGTGTTGTTTATGTTCTTGCATGCTCTCCGTTGCTAGTAGAGGCTCTGGCCAAGTTGATACTTGTAACTCCAAGAGGGGGTAATTATGCTCGATAGTGGGTTCATGCCTCCATTGAATCTGGGACAGTGACAGAAAGTTCTAAGGTTGTGGATGTGTGATACGTCTCCGATGTATCGATAATTTCTTATGTTCCATGCTACTTTATTGATGATACCTACATGTTTTATGCACACTTTATGTCATATTCGTGCATTTTCTGGAACTAACCTATTAACAAGATGCCGAAGTGCCAGTTCTGTTTTCTGCTGTTTTTGGTTTCAGAAATCCTAGTAACGAAATATTCTCGGAATCGGACGAAATCAACGCCCGAGTTCCTATTTTTCCCGGAACCATCCGAACACCCGAGAGCGCGGAGGGAAGCCCTGGGGCCCCACACCACACCGGCGAGGGGGGGCGCACCGCCCTATGGTGTGGTGGCCCCAGGCCCCCTCCGAGGCTGCCCTTCCGCCTATTTAAAGCCTCGTCGCGAAAACCCTATTACGTTGGACGAAACACACGAAACCTTCCGAGCCGCCGCCATCGCGAAGCCAAGATCGGGGACGGGAGTCTCTGTTCCGGCACCTGCCGGAGTGGGGAAGTGCCCCGGAAGGCTTCTCCATCGACACCGATGCCATCTCCACCGCCATCTTCACCGCTGCTGCTCCCATGAGGAGGGAGTAGTTCTCCATCGAGGCTCGGGGCTGTACCGGTAGCTATGTGGTTCATCTCTCTCCTATGTAGTTCAATACAATAATCTCATGAGCTGCCTTACATGATTGAGATTCATATGATGATGCTTGTAATCTAGATGTCATTATGCTAGTCAAGTGGGTTTTACTTATGTGATCTCCGGAGACTCCTTGTCCCACGTGTGTAAAGGTGACAGTGTGTGCACCGTGTGGGTCTCTTAGGCTATATTTCACAGAATACTTATTCACTGTTATGAATGGCATAGTGAAGTGCTTATTTATATCTCTTTATGATTGCAATGTGTTTTGTATCACAATTTATCCATGTGCTACTCTAGTGATGTTATTAAAGTAGTTTATTCCTCCTGCATGGTGTAATGGTGACAGTGTGTGCATCCGTGTTAGTACTTGGCGTAGGCTATGATTATGATCTCTTGTAGATTATGAAGTTAATTATTGCTATGATGGTATTGATGTGATCTATTCCTCCTACATGGTGTGAAGGTGACAGTGTGCATGCTATGTTAGTACTTGGTTTAGTCGTGTCGATCTTTCATGCACTCTAAGGTTATTTAAATATGAACATTGAATTGTGGAGCTTGTTAACTCCGGCATTGAGGGTTCGTGTAATCCTACGCAATGTGTTCATCATCCAACAAGAGAGTGTAGAGTATGTATTTATCTATTCTGTTATGTGATCAAAGTTGAGAGTGTCCACTAGTGAAAGTCTATTCCCTAGGCCTTGTTCCTAAATACTGCTATCGCTGCTTGTTTACTATTTTCTGCGTTACTACTGCTGCGTTACTACTGCTTGTTTACTTCCTACAATATTACTACCATCAACTGCACGCCAGTAAGCTATTTTCTGGCGCCGTACTACTGCTCATATTCATTCATACCAATTGTATTTCACTATCTCTTCGCCGAACTAGTGCACCTATTAGGTGTGTTGGGGACACAAGAGACTTCTTGCTTTGTGGTTGCAGGGTTGCATGAGAGGGATATCTTTGACCTCTTCCTCCCTGAGTTCGATAAACCTTGGGTGATCCACTTAAGGGAAAACTTGCTGCTGTTCTACAAACCTCTGCTCTTGGAGGCCCAACACTGTCTACAAGAATAGAAGCACCTGTAGACATCAAGCTATTTTCTGGCGCCGTTGCCGGGAGGAAAGGTAAAAGGTACTCACACTCCGGATCTCGGCTACTAAGCTATTTCCCGCGCCGTTGTAAGTACTCGAAGCTATTTCCTTTAGACTCTGCAATTGCGACATTTGGTTTCTTGTTTACACTAGTTAGGCATAATGGACAACAATGACCTTCTTATTCTATTTCCTGATTTAAGACATGGATGGTTTGATGCGAAAATTAAAAAACCCATGGAACATATTAATATGAATGCTTTGAACACTATTGTTGCTAATGATATGGAAAATTCTAAGCTTGGGGAAGCTGGTTTTGATGAGCATGATATTTTTAGTCCCCCAAGCATTGAGGAGAAAATTTACTTTGATGATACTTTGCCTCCTATATTTGATGATGAGAATAATAATGATAGCTACTTTGTTAAATTTGCTCCCACTACAACTAATAAAATTGATTATGCCTATGTGGAGAGTAATAATTTTATGCATGAGACTCATGATAAGAATGCTTTATGTGATAGTTATATTGTTGAGTTTGCTCATGTTGCTACTGAAAGTTATTATGATAGAGGAAAATATGGTTGTAAAAATTTTCATGTTACTAAAACACCTCTCTATGTGCTGAAATTTTTGAAGCTACACTTGTTTTATCTTCCTATGCTTGTTACTTTGCTCTTCATGAACTTGTTTATTTACAAGATTCCTATGCATAGGAAGCATGTTAGACTTAAATGTGTTTTGAATTTGCCTCTTGATGCTCTCTTTTGCTTCAAATACTATTTCTTGCGAGTGCATCATTAAAACTGCTGAGCCCATCTTAATGGCTATAAAGAAAGAACTTCTTGGGAGATAACCCATGTGTTTATTTTACTACAGCAATTTTTGTTTTGTTGTGTCTTGGAAGTTGTTTACTACTGTAGCAACCTCTCCTTATCTTAGTTTTGTTGCATTGTTGTGCCAAGTAAAGTCTCTATGGTAAAGTTGATGCTAGATTTGGATTGCTGCGCAGAAACAGCATTGCTGTCTGTCACTAATCTGGGCCTAATTCTCTGTAGGTAACTCAGAAAATTATGCCAATTTACGTGAGTGATCCTCATATATGTACGCAACTTTCATTAGTTTTGAGTTTTTCCGTTTGAGCAAGTCTGGTGCCATTTTAAAATTCGTCTTTACGAACTGTTCTGTTTTGACAGATTCTGCCTTTTATTTCGCATTGCCTCTTTTGCTATGTTGGATGAATTTCTTTGATCCATTAATGTCCAGTAGCTTTATGCAATGTCCAGAAGTGTAAAGAATGATTGTGTCACCTCTGAACATGTAAATTTTTATTGTGCACTAACCCTCTAATGAGTTTGCTTGAAGTTTGGTGTGGCAGAAGTTTTCAAGGGTCAATAGAAGAGGGTGATATAATGTGATCGAGAAGAGTGAAAGGTCTAAGCTTGGGGATGACCCCGTGGTTCACCCCTGCATATTTCAAGAAGACTCAAGCATCTAAGCTTGGGGATGCCCAAGGCATCCCCTTCTTCATCGACAACTTATCAGGTTTTTCTAGTGAAACTATATTTTTATTCGGTCACATCTTATGTATTTTACTTGGAGCGTCTGTGTGCTTTTATTTTCGTTTTGTTATTTTCATTCTCTGAATAAGTTCATCCTTGTGTGGGAGAGAGACACGCTCCGCTGGTTCGTATGAACACATGTGTTCTTAGCTCATAATATTCATGGCGAAGTTTCCTCTTCGTTAATTGTTATATGGTTGGAAACGAAAAATGCTACATGTAGTAATTCTAAAATGTCTTGGATAATGTGATACTTGGCAATTGTTGTGCTCATGTTTAAGCTCTTGTATCATATACTTTGCACCCATTAATGAAGAAATACATAGAGCTTGCTAAAATTTGGTTTGCATATTTGGTCTCTCTAAAGTCTTGATACTAGTATTGAGTTTTGAACAACAAGGAAGACGGTGTAGAGTCTTATAATGTTTACAATATGTCTTTTATGTGAGTTTTGCTGCACCGGTTCATCCTTGAGTTTGCTTCAAATAACCTTGCTAGCCTAAACCTTGTATCGAGAGGGAATACTTCTCATGCATCCAAATACTTGAGCCAATATTCATGCCATTTGTATCCACCATACCTACCTACTACATGGTATTTCTCCGCCATTCCAAAGTAAATTGCTTGAGTGCTACCTTTAAACAATTCAAAAGTTATTACCTCTTATTTGTGTCAATGTTTTATAGCTCATGAGGAAGTATGTGGTGTTTATCTTTCAATCTTGTTGGGCAACTTTCACCAATGGACTAGTGGCTTCATCCGCTTATCCAATAATTTTGCAAAAAGAGCTGGCAATGGGATTCCCAGTCCCAAATTAATTAACAAAAATAGACACTCCTCCATGGTATGTGATTGTTGGACGGCACCCGAAGGATTCGGTTAGCCATGGCTTGAGAAAGCAAAGGTGGGGAGGAGTGTCATCATAATAAAAACTAAAATAAAAAGGCACTCCTTCATGGTATGAGATTGTTGGCAGGCACCCGAGGATTCGGTTAGCCATGGTTTGTGAAAGAAAGGTTGGAAGGAGTGCCACCCAAAAATAAAATAAAATGGGAGCCGCTCTTTGAAGGTTTGTCTGGCAAGGGGGTTAGAGTACCCGCTACCATTCGTTGACAACAACAAACACCTCTCAAAACTTCATTTTTATGCTCTCTTGATGTTTTCAAAATAAAAGCTCTAGCACAAATACAGCAATCGATGCTTTCCTCTTTGAAGGACCTTTCTTTTACTTTTATTGTTGAGTCAGTTACCTATCTCTCTCCATCTCAAGAAGCAAACACTTGTGTGAACTGTGCATTGATTCCTACATACTTGCATATTGCACTTGTTATATTACTCTATGTTGACAATATCCATGAGATATACATGTTATAAGTTGAAAGCAACCGCTGAAACTTAATCTTCCTTTGTGTTGCTTCAACACCTTTACTTTGATTTATTGCTTTATGAGTTAACTCTTATGCAAGACTTATTGATGCTTGGCTTGAAGTACTATTCATGAAAAGTCTTTGCTTTATGATTCACTTGTTTACTCATGTCATTACCATTGTTTTGATCGCTGCATTCATTACATATGTTTACAAATAGTATGATCAAGGTTATGATGGCATGTCACTTCAGAAATTATCTTTGTTATCGTTTTACCTGCTCGGGACGAGCAGAACTAAGCTTGGGGATGCTGATACGTCTCCGATGTATCGATAATTTCTTATGTTCCATGCTACTTTATTGATGATACCTACATGTTTTATGCACACTTTATGTCATATTCGTGCATTTGGAACTAACCTATTAACAAGATGCCGAAGTGCCGGTTCCTGTTTTCTGCTGTTTTTGGTTTCAGAAATCCTAGTAACGAAATATTCTCGGAATCGGACGAAATCAACGCCTAGGTTCCTATTTTTCCCGGAACCATCCAGAACACCCGAGCGCCAGAGGAAGCCAGGGGCCCCACACCCTGGCGCGGCCGAGAGGGGGCCGCACCGCCCTATGGTGTGGTGGCCCCAGGCCCCCTCCGAGGCTGCCCTTCCGCCTATTTAAAGCCTCGTCGCGAAAACCCTATTACGTTGGACGAAACACACAGAAACCTTCCAGAGCCGCCGCCATCGCGAAGCCAAGATCTGGGGGACAGGAGTCTCTGTTCCGGCACCTGCCGGAGCGGGGAAGTGCCCCGGAAGGCTTCTCCATCCACCGCTGCCATCTCCACCGCCATCTTCATCACCGCTGCTGCTCCCATGAGGAGGGAGTAGTTCTCCATCGAGGCTCGGGGCTGTACCGGTAGCTATGTGGTTCATCTCTCTCCTATGTAGTTCAATACAATAATCTCATGAGCTGCCTTACATGATTGAGATTCATATGATGATGCTTGTAATCTAGATGTCATTATGCTAGTCAAGTGGGTTTTACTTATGTGATCTCCGGAGACTCCTTGTCCCACGTGTGTAAAGGTGACAGTGTGTGCACCGTGTGGGTCTCTTAGGCTATATTTCACAGAATACTTATTCACTGTTATGAATGGCATAGTGAAGTGCTTATTTATATCTCTTTATGATTGCAATGTGTTTTGTATCACAATTTATCCATGTGCTACTCTAGTGATGTTATTAAAGTAGTTTTATTCCTCCTGCACGATGTAATGGTGACAGTGTGTGCATCCGTGTTAGTACTTGGCGTAGGCTATGATTATGATCTCTTGTAGATTATGAAGTTAATTATTGCTATGATGGTATTGATGTGATCTATTCCTCCTACATGGTGTGAAGGTGACAGTGTGCATGCTATGTTAGTACTTGGTTTAGTCGTGTCGATCTTTCATGCACTCTAAGGTTATTTAAATATGAACATTGAATTGTGGAGCTTGTTAACTCCGGCATTGAGGGTTCGTGTAATCCTACGCAATGTGTTCATCATCCAACAAGAGAGTGTAGAGTATGTATTTATCTATTCTGTTATGTGATCAAAGTTGAGAGTGTCCACTAGTGAAAGTCTATTCCCTAGGCCTTGTTCCTAAATACTGCTATCGCTGCTTGTTACTGTTTTACTGCGTTACTACTGCTTGTTTACTTCCTACAATATTACTACCATCAACTGCACGCCAGTAAGCTATTTTCTGGCGCCGTACTACTGCTCATATTCATTCATACCACTTGTATTTCACTATCTCTTCGCCGAACTAGTGCACCTATTAGGTGTGTTGGGGACACAAGAGACTTCTTGCTTTGTGGTTGCAGGGTTGCATGAGAGGGATATCTTTGACCTCTTCCTCCCTGAGTTCGATAAACCTTGGGTGATCCACTTAAGGGAAAACTTGCTGCTGTTCTACAAACCTCTGCTCTTGGAGGCCCAACACTGTCTACAAGAATAGAAGCACTCGTAGACATCAATGTGCTGTTGCTACTAGGGATAAAACATCGATGCTTTGTTTAAGGATATTTGTGTTGATTACATTACGCACCATACTTAATGCAATTATCTGTTGTTTACAACTTAATGGAAGGGGTTCGGATGATAACCTGAAGGTGGATTATTTAGGCATAGATGCATGCTGGATAGCGGTCTATGTACTTTGTCGTAATGCCCTGATTAAATCACATAGTAATCATCGTTGATATGTATTGAATCTTTATTTGTCAATTGCCCCTGTAATTTGTTCACCCAGCATGTTAGTTATCTTATTGGAGAGACACCTCTAGTGAACTGTGGACCCCGGTCCATTCTTTTACATCTGAATACATTCTCTGTTTTTACTGTTCTTTGCAAACAAACACCATCTTCCACTCGATACGTTTAATCCTTTGTTTTCAGCAAGCCGGTGAGATTGACAACCTCACTGTTACGTTGGGACAAAGTACTTTGATTGTGTTGTGCAGGTTCCACGTTGGCGCCGGTTTCACTGGTGTTGCGCCGCACTACATTCCTCCACCAACAACCTTCACGTGCTTCTTGGATCCTACTGGTTCGATAAACCTTGGTTTCTTTCTGAGGAAAACTTGCCGCTGTGCGCATCATACCTTCCTCTTGGGGTTCCAAACGGATGTGTGCTTTACCGTCACAAGGAAGTTGTTGACTACACGCCAGCATCCACTTTCATGGCAAACTGACTGAAGATCAATCGGCCTGACTCTATTGTCATTTGAATCTGCCGACGCAACTCTTTGCAGTCGTTGGTGACGTGGGTGAATGAGTGGTGCCATTTGCGATCGGTCTCCCGTTTATTTCTTACCGTAGGGAATTTATGGCCTTCGGGAAACTTCATTTTTCCTTGACATCGGATCGAAAATCTGCTCAGCTTTGCTTATGTCAAAGTCAAACCCTTTTGCAGAATGGTTGTTTCACCCATTTGCGGGACACGGTGCTGCCCCCAGCCCATTCAGCCACGGTGACTTCGATCTTCTGCGAGTCCTCATCTTCTTCGCCTCGACCAGGGCGGCCGGGCGCTTGAACTTGTCTTGGTACAATTCGGGTGGCGTTGTTCATACAATGTCGACTTCTGGACCATGCGCGAATTGTAGTCCACTTGGAAAGTCAGATCCTTGAGCGGCGGAGAGGCCTGCTATTGCCGGATCGACTGCTTCCTTCTCAGATAAACAAACCGAATAACATCGGTTCTTGACAGTCTGAAATGAATGTATTCGAAACCGTCTCTCCCCGCCTTTGCCTTTGCGTCAGATCGGCAATGCCAGCTTCGGTAGCTTCTGAGTGATATTGTACGTGAAACTGCTCTTCCAGTTGCTTCCATGACCGAACTGAATCTGGTGGCAACGAGGTGTACCACCCAAAAGCTGGACCCGTGAGAGATTGCGCAAAGAACCTTACACGTAGCGGGTCAGATGCTGAAACCATGCCCAACTGTGCCAAATGTCGACTCACATGCTCAATCGAGCTAGATCCTTCGATCCACTGAATTTTGTGAAGTAGGGAGCCGATACTTGGGCGGCAGCGGGATCAGGTCATATTCATTAGGATACGGCTTTGAGTAGCCGATTGTTCTCTTCTTTGGCAGGATGCCGAACTGGTCTCTCAAGATCGTACTGATTTGATCCAGGGTATGCCCTGCAGGGGCTGAGCTTTCATGACTCGTTCCGGTGGCATATTTAGCTAGCCACGCTTGTTTCGGCGTCTGCTCAAATCCCTCCTGAAAATCCTGCCGCCATCTGGTTCGTGCGCGTGAAGTTGTTGCAGTCAGGCACGTATGTGCACACGTATCCATGCGGGATTTCTTTGGGCGGCTCATACAGGAATTGGCAATCTCCAGGATCGCCTCCAACCTTGTAGACGACGTATGCCGGTGAAGCCTGTGGCTCTGGAGCGGCAAGCGTGAATGGCAGCTGCGGTCTGGTGTAGAACGGTACTTCTCCCTGGTGAGTCCCTAGAACAGGTCCTGACGGAGAGTACTGATGCTTCATGATTTCTTGAATCACGCGAACCGCAACACGCTCCAAAGTGTTCACCAGGCTCTCAGAATGGCGGTGTATAGAATGAGCCACCATGTAATTAACTTCCTGGCGCAGAGCTCTGGTGCGTTCCTCTGAAGGGAGAGACAGGTCTACCCCGTCGAGAACGCCTTCAGGTGAGAATCCCTTCCACCTGATGCCATGTGAACGGGTTCTCTCGAAAGAGCCGATGAGATCGGCTTCGGGTGAGATTTGATCTCATCGTAATTCTTCTTATGATCCTCAGTGAGCTCTTCGTACGTGACTGGTTTGTCCGCCATCTCAGTTGCAGATGTTGACGCCGTTGTTGTAGAGTGTCCCACCGGGCGTGCCAGAATGTGTTGCCTGCCAAAACCCACCGGCGGGCAGCGGTTAAGCAACACGAAGAGCCGAGAGGCTCCCAAGACTGCTGGTGGGCCTTGGTACCTCGGTCAACGGCCCGCAGTGCTCTGGCACACGTCCTGGCGGATGCGAGGGCGTGCCACCTGACCTATAGGAAGGTGTTGGATGCTTCGATTAGTTTCCTGCATGGTAGACACGTAAACATTAAATGAGCCTCGATCGGCTCTCAGGTTACCTGTAGATCGGCTCAAGGAGCCGATCAACCCATGGTTCATGTTAGATATGCAATAACATGGGTTTCTTGCTTTATCAATACTAAGCTAATTAGATCTACGACAGTTTAGGGTTTTCACCGCATAACGGAACATCCTACACGTGATTGAGCCTGGCAGCCGTAAGATAACAGAAAACTAACCCTAGAAGAGGCCTAAAAACCAACATGGTGTCGATTCCCGGAACGTCCCTTCTAGGATCAGCAAACCGTACCCTACGCGCTACTGGATCGTTCAACCCGTTTGCAAGGCCTAACTATGCAGATATTAAACTAATCCTTGAAGAACAAGGAGCAACCGTAACAGATCGAATCTACTAAATAAAGACAAAGCAAGGCGCTGCCCTTACACCTAAGATAGGTGTAAGGGCAGCTAGATATCGAGGGGCAGCGTAGCTAAGCAAGCATGTCATAAGAGCATCGATGCAAGCCCCAAAACACCTAAGATAAACAGTACTACTCGCCATCAACAACGCTTCAGTACGAGCAATACCAGATAACGAATAAACGTATACTGCCTAGATCGCAAGATGCGATCTAGGCAGCATGATGCTTACCCGGAAGAAACCCTCGAAACAAGGGGTGGCGATGCGCCTGGTTTGTGTTTGTTGTGAACGTGATCGTCCTCCTTTCTCAATAACCCTAGGTACATATTTATAGTCCGTGGACTTTCTAATTTGGAAGTACACACAACCGTGTACGGGCTAAACTCTATCTCTTAATTCTAAACTAAAATGCAATCTAATATACAGATACACGGGCAATCTAGCCCAAATTCTCGTACAAGGCCGATTCAGAGACTTTCCACGTGTGTATCTTTCAAGCCCATCTCCATCGCGGCCCATCTCCTGGTTTGGCCAAAATCTGGTGATAACAGCTTGTCACTTTGTTCTTCATGAATTTATTTGTGTACAAGATTCCTTTTCATAGGAAGTGGGTTAGGCTTAAATGTGTTTTGAACTTGCTTTTTGATGCTCTCTTTTGCTTCAACTCTCATCCTTATGTGAGCATCATTAAAATGGCTGAGCCCATCTTAATGGCTATAAAGAAAGCACTTCTATGGAGATAACCCATGTTTTTATTTTGCTACTATTTTGTTGTGTCTTGGAAGTTGTTACCACTGTAGCAACCTCTCCTTATTTTTATTTCATTGCATTGTTGTGCCAAGTAAAGTCTCTAATAGTAAAGTTGATACTAGATTTGGATTGCTGCGCAGAAACAGATTTCTACCTGTCACGAATTTGCGTAGATCTCTCTGTATAAGAATCAAAAAAATCTGCCAATTTACATGCGTGATCCTCAGATATGTACGCAACTTTCATTAGTTTTGAGCTTTTTCATCTGAGCCTGTTAAGTGCCTCTAAAAAATTCGTCTTTACGTTTCTGTTTTGACAGATTCTGCCTTTTATTTCGCATTGCCTCTTTTGCTATGTTGAATGGATTTCTTTGTTCCATTAACTTTCAGTAGCCTTGGGTAATGTCCAGAAGTGTTAAGAATGATTGTGTCCTCTCTGAACATGTGAATTTTTATTATGCACTAACCCTCTAATGAGTTTGCTTTAAGTTTGGTGTGGAGGAAGTTTTCAAGGGTCAAGAGAAGAGGATGATATACTATGATCAAGAAGAGTGAAAAGTCTAAGCTTGGGGATGCTCCCGTTGTTCATCCCTGCATATTTCAAGAAGACTCAAGCATCTAAGCTTGGGGATGCCCAAGGCATCCCCTTCTTCATCGACAACTTATCAGGTCACTTCTAGTGAAACTATATTTTTATTCCGTCACATCTTATGTTCTTTACTTGGAGCGTATGTTTGTTTTTATTTTTGTTTATGTTTGAATAAATTGGATCCTACCATGCTTGTGTGGGAGAGAGACACGCTCCACTTTTTCATAAGAACACTAGTGTTCTTCGCTTTTACTTTTAATGTTCAATGGCGAAAGTTGATCGCTTCACTTATTGCTATTTGGTTGGAAACAGAAAATGCTTCATGTGGTAAATGGTATATGGTCTTGAATAATTTGATACTTGGCAATTGTTTTGAGATCTCATAGATCATGTTTAAGCTCTTGCATCATGTACTTTGCACCTATTAATGAAGAACTACCGTAGAGCTTGTTGAAATTTGGTTTGCATGATTGGTCTCTCTAAAGTCTAGATATTTTCTAGTGAAGTGTTTGAACAACAAGGAAGACGGTGTAGAGTCTTATAATGCTTGCAATATGTTCTTATGTAAGTTTTGCTGTACCGGTTCATACTTGTGTTTGCTTCAAACAACCTTGCTAGCCAAAGCCTTGTACTAAGAGGGAATACTTCTCGTGCATCCAAATCCTTGAGCCAAAACCTATGCCATTTGTGTCCACCATACCTACCTACTATGTGGTATTTCTCTGCCATTCCAAAGTAAATTACTTGAGTGCTACCTTTAAAATTTCATTCCTTGTCTTTGCAATATATAGCTCATGGGAAAATAGCCTTAAAAACTATTGTGGTATTGAATATGTCGCTTATGTATCTTATTTCTTATAAGTTGCTTGTTGAGCGGTAACCATGTTTCTGGGGACGCCATCAACTATTACACCTTTGTTGAATATCATGTGAGTTGCTATGCATGTTCGTCTTGTCTGAAGTAAGGGCGATTTATCATGATCAAATGGTTTGAGTATGCATATTGTTAGAGAAGAACATTGGGCCGCTAACAAAGCCATGAATCATGGTGGAAGTTTCAGTTTGGACACAAATCCTCAATCTCTTATGAGAATATAATCTATCGTTGAATGCTTATGCATTAAAGAGGAGTCCATTATCTGTTTTCTATGTTGTCCCGGTATGGATGTCCTTAGTTGAGATCTATCAAAAACAAGAAATCAAATGCGATTTATCTCCTTGGACCTTTGTACAGGCGGCATAGAGGTACCCCTTTGTGACACTTGGTTGAAAACTATGTTATGCAATGATAATCCATGTAAATCCAAGCTAATTAGGACAAGGTGCGGACACTATTGGTAATCTATGCATGAGGCTTGCAACTTATAGGATGTCTTATGCATAACACATATGAATTATTACTACCGTTGACAAAATTGTTTCTATGATTTCAAAATAAAAGCTCTAGCACAAAAATAGTAATCCATGCTTCCCTCTGCGAAGGGCCTTTCTTTTACTTTATGTTGAGTCAGTTTACCTACTTCCTTCCATCTTAGAAGCAAGGGATGAAGCCTGCTACCCGCGTGGGTAGCTACACACCCATGCATTATACCAATATGCAAGCCATATTAACTTGTTTTAGCTCGGTTTCCTAGTAGAACGTGGAATTCTAGTGTACAAAAGTGGTTTCCGAATTTTGATTTGAACTTATTTTTGTCAAAGTCAACTCAGTATTCAAAAAGTCAATGCAAAATACGTTGGTGAGTTGACTTTGATAAAAAAATATTGGTATAATGCATGGGTGTGTAGCTACCCATGCGGGTAGCAGGCTTCATCCCTATCTGTTGTCTATGTTGTCCCGGTATGGATGTCTAAGTTGAGAATAATCAAAAGCGAGAAATCCAATGCGTCCTTTCTCCTTAGACCTTTGTACAGGCGGCATAGAGGTAACCCTTTGTGACACTTGGTTGAAGCATATGTTATGCGATGAGAATCCGTGTTTTCCGAGATAGTAGGACAAGGTGCGAGCACTATTGGTACTCTATGCATGAGACATGCAACTTGTAGGAAGTATTATGCATAGCACATATGAATTATTACTACCGTTGACAAAATTGTTTCTATGTTTTCAAAACAAAAGCTCTAGCACAAAAATAGTAATCAATGCTTCCCTCTGCGAAGGGCCAATCTTTTACTTTATTGTTGAGTCAGTTTACCCATTCCTTTCTATCTTAGAAGCAAAAACTTGTGTTAACTGTGTGCATTGATTCTTACATGTTTACTTATTGCACCTGTTATATTACTCTATGTTGACAAATATCCATGAGATATACATGTTACAAGTTGAAAGAAATCGCTGAAACTTAATCATCCTTTGTGTTGCTTCAATTCATTCTACTTTGAATTTATTGCTTATGAGTTATCTCTTATGCAACTCTTATTGATACTTGTCTTGAAAGTATTATTCATGAAAAGTTTTGCTATATGATTCATTTGCTTAGTCATTATCTTTGTTAGCGATCTTTTGTTCAGATCACTCCATTCATCTCATATGCTTTACAATAATGTTGATCAAGACTATGTTGGTAGCATGTCACTTCAGAAATTATTTGTGTTATCGTTTACCTACTCGAGGACGAGTAGGAACTAAGCTTGGGGATGCTTGATACGTCTCAAACGTATCTATAATTTCTTATGTTCCACGCTACTTTTATTACAATACTTGAGTGTTTTACACATACTTTACAACATTATTTTACATTTTCCGGCACTAACCTATTAACAAGATGCCGAAGTGCCAGTTCTGTTTTTCGCTGTTTTGGTTTCAGAAATCCTAGTAAGGAAATATTCTCGGAATTGGACGAAATCAACGCCCGGGGTCCTATTTTTGCACGAAGCTTCCGGACCGAAGAGGAGGCAGTGGGGCCACGGGGTGGCCACACACAAGGGCGGCGCGGCCCAGGCCCTGGCCGCGCGGCCCTGTAGTGTGGGCCCTCGTGGCGCCCTGACCTACCCTTCCGCCTACTTAAAGCCTCCGTCGCGAAACCCCCAGTACCTAGAGCCACGATACGGAAAACATTCCGAGAGGCCGCCGCTGAATCCATCTCGGGGGATTCGGGAGATCGCCTCCGGCACCCTGCCGGAGAGGAATCATCACCGGAGGGGCTCTTCGTCATCATGCCCGCCTCCGGATTGATGCGTGAGTAGTTCATCCTTGGACTATGGGTCCATAGCGTAGCTAGATGGTTGTCTTCTCCGCTTGTGCTATCATTGTTATAGATCTTGTGAGCTGCCTAACATGATCAAGATCATCTATTTGTAATGCTACATGTTGTGTTTGGTGAGATCCGATGAATAGAGAATACTATGTTAAGTTGATTATCAATCTATCATATATGTGTTGTTTATGTTCTTGCATGCTCTTCGTTGCTAGTAGAGGCTCTGGCCAAGTTGATACTTGTAACTCCAAGAGGGAGTAATTATGCTCGATAGTGGGTTCATGCCTCCATTAAATCTGGGATCGTGACAGTAGGTTCTAAGGTTGTGGATGTCTTGTTGCTACTAGGGATAAAACATTGATGCTTTGTCTAAGGATATTTGTGTTGATTACATTACGCGCCATACTTAATGCAATTATCTGTTGTTCGCAACTTAATACTGGAGGGGTTCGGATGATAACCCGAAGGTGGATTATTTAGGCATAGATGCATGCTGGATAGCGGTCTATGTACTTTGTCGTAATGCCCTGATTAAATCACATAGTAATCATCGTTGATATGTATTGAATCTTTATTTGTCAATTGCTCACCTGTAATTTGTTCACCCGCATGTTAGTTATCTTATTGGAGAGACACCACTAGTGAACTGTGGACCCCGGTCCATTCTTTTACATCTGAATACATTCTACTGTTTACTGTTCTTTGCAAACAAACACCATCTTCCACTCGATACGCTTAATCCTTTGTTTCAGCAAGCCGGTGAGATTGACAACCTCACTGTTACGTTGGGGCAAAGTACTTTGATTGTGTTGTGGGTTCCACGTTGGCGCCGGTTTCACTGGTGTTGCGCCGCACTACATTTTCCACCAACAACCTTCACGTGCTTCTTGGCTCCTCTGGTTCGATAACCTTGGTTTCTTCTGAGGAAAACTCTGTGCGCATCACACCTTCCTCTTGGGGTTTGATGGCGTGTAACTCACACGTTCGTTGGGAACCCCAAGAGGAAGGTATGATGCGCACTGAGTTTTCCCTCGAAAAAAACCAAGGTTTAATCGAACTAGGAGGAGCCAATGCACGTTGAAGGTGATGGTGCGAAATGTGATGCGGCGCAACAACGGGACGCCAGCGGAACACAAACCCAATACTTTGCCCCAAGCAGTGTTGTCAATCTCACCGGCTTCTGTAAAGGATTAACCGTATTGTGTGAAAGATGATTGTTTGCAAGAAAACAGTAAAACAAGTATTCATAGATTGTATGCGATGTAAAGAATAGGACCGGGTCCACAATCACTAGAGGTGTCTCTCCCATAAGATAAAAGCATGTTGGGTGAACAAATTACAGTCGGACAATTGACAAATAGAGAAGGGCATAACAATGCATATACATGATATGATAAATATAGTGAGATTTAATCTGGCATTACGACAAAGTACATAGACCGCCATCCAACTGCATCTATGCCTAAAAAGTCCACCTTCAGGTTATCATCCGAACCCCATTCAGTATTAAGTTGCAAAGCAACAGACAATTGCATTAAGTATGGTGCGTAATGTAATCGACAACTACATCCTTAGACATAGAATCAATGTTTTATCCCTAGTGGCAACATCACATCACAACCTTAGAACTTTCTGTCACTGTCCCAGGTGTCAATGAAGGCATGAACCCACTATCGAGCATAAATACTCCCTCTTGGAGTTAAGAGCAAAAACTTGGCCAGAGCCTCTACTAATAACGGAGAGCATGCAAGATCATAAACAACACATAAACAATAGATTGATAATCACCATAACATAGTATTCTCTATCCATCGGATCCCGACAAACACAACATATAGTATTACAGATAGATGATCTTGATCATGTTAGGCAGCTCACAAGATCCAACAATGAAGCACAATTAGGAGAAGACGACCATCTAGCTACTACTATGGACCCATAGTCCAGGGGTGAACTACTCACTCATCACTCCGGAGGCGATCATGGCGATGAAGAGTCCTCCGGGAGATGAATCCCCTCTCCGGCAGGGTGCCGGAGTCGATCTCCTGAATCCCCCGAGATGGGATTCGCGGCGGCGTCTCTGGAAGGTTTTCCGTATCGTGGCTCTCGGTACTGGGGTTTTCGCGACGGAGGCTATAAGTAGGCAAAAGGGCAACGTGGGGGGCCACACGAGGGGCCCAGGGGGCAGGCCGGCGCGGCCAGGGCCTGGGCCGCGCCGCCCTATCATCTGGCCACCTCGTGGCCCCACTTCGACTCCCCTCCGGTCTTCTGGAAGCTTCGTGCAAAAATAGGACCCTGGGCGGTGATTTCGTCCAATTCCGAGAATATTTCCTTACTAGGATTTCTGAAACCAAAAACAGCGAAAAACAAACTGGCTCTTCGGCATCTTGTTAATAGGTTAGTTCCAAAAATGCGTAAATACGACATATAATGTGCATAAAACATGTAGGTATCATCAATAAAGTAGCATAGAACATAAGAAATTATCGATACGTTGGAGACGTATCAGCATCCCCAAGCTTAGTTCTGCTCGTCCCGAGCAGGTAAAACGATAACAAAGATAATTTCTGAAGTGACATGCCATCATAATCTTGATCATACTATTTGTAAACATATGTAATTAATGCAGCGATCAAAACAATGGTAATGACATGAGTAAACAAGTGAATCATAAAGCAAAGACTTTTCATGAATAGTACTTCAAGACAAGCATCAATAAGTCTTGCATAAGAGTTAACTCATAAAGCAAATAAATCAAAGTAAAGGTATTGAAGCAACACAAAGGAAGATTAAGTTTCAGCGGTTGCTTTCAACTTATAACATGTATATCTCATGGATAGTGTCAACATAAAGTAATATAACAAGTGCAATATGCAAGTATGTAGGAATCAATGCACAGTTCACACAAGTGTTTGCTTCTTAAGGTGGAGGGAGATAGGTAAACTGACTCAATAATAAAAGTAAAAGAATGGTCCTTCAAAGAGGAAAGCATCGATTGCTGTATTTGTGCTAGAGCTTTTATTTGAAAACATGAAACAATTTTGTCAACGGTAGTAATAAAGCATATGAGTTATGTAAATTATATCTTACAAGTTGCAAGCCTCATGCATAGTATACTAATAGTGCCCGCACCTCGTCCTACTTAGCTTGGACTACCGGATCTTTGCATGCCATGTTTCAACCAAGTGTCACAAAGGGGTACCTCCATGCCGCCTGTACAAAGGTCTAAGGAGAAAGCTCGCATTTTGGATTTCTCGCTTTTGATTATTCTCAACTTAGACATCCATACCGGGACAACATGGACAACAGATAATGGACTCCTCTTAAATGCATAAGCATGTAGCAACAATTATTATTCTCATATGAGATTGAGGATATATGTCCAAAACTGAAACTTCAACCATGATTCATGGCTTTAGTTAGCGGCCCAATGTTCTTCTCTAACAATTTGCATGCTCCAATCATTAAGGTGATAGATCCTTCAGACAAGACGGACATGCATAGCAACTCACATGATATTCAACAATAGTTGATGGCGTTCCCCAGAAGCATGGTTATCGCACAACAAGCAACTTAATAAAAGATAAAGTGCATAAGTACATATTCAATACTACGATAGTTTTTAAGGCTATTTTGTCCCATGAGCTATATATTGCAAAGGTAAATGATGGAATTTTAAAGGTAGCACTCAAGCAATTTACTTTGGAATGGCGTAGAAATACCATGTAGTAGGTAGGTATGGTGGACACAAATGGCATAGTAGTTGGCTCAAGGATTTTGGATGCATGAGAAGTATTCCCTCTCGATACAAGGTTTAGGCTAGCAAGGTTATTTGAAGCAAACTCAAGGATGAACCGTGCAGCAAAACTCACATAAAAGACATATTGTAAACATTATAAGACTCTACACCGTCTTCCTTGTTGTTCAAAACTCAATACTAGATATTATCTAGACCTTAGAGAGACCAAATATGCAAATCAAATTTTAGCAAGCTCTATGTATTTCTTCATTAATGGGTGCAAAGCATATGATGCAAGAGCTTAAACATGAGCACAACAATTGCCAAGTATCACATTATCCAAGACATTTTAGAATTACTACATGTAGCATTTTCCAATTCCAACCATATAACAATTTAACGAAGAAGAAACTTCGCCTTGAACATTATGAGTAAAGCCTAAGGACATATTTGTCCATATGCAACAGCGGAGCGTGTCTCTCTCCCACAAAGTGAATGCTAGGATCCATTTTATTCAAACAAAAACAAAAACAAAAACAAACCGACGCTCCAAGTAAAGAACACAAGATGTGATTGAATAAAAATATAGTTTCAGGGGAGGAACCTGATGATGTTGTCGATGAAGAAGGGGATGCCTTGGGCATCCCCAAGCTTAGACGCTTGAGTCTTCTTAAAATATGCAGGGGTGAACCACGGGGGCATCCCCAAGCTTAGAGCTTTCACTCCTCTTGATCATAGTATATCATACTCCTCTCTTGACCCTTGAAAACTTCCTTCACACCAAACTTCAAGCAAACTCATTAGAGGGTTAGTGCACAATTAATAATTCACACATTCAGAGGTGACACAAACATTCTTTACACTTCTGGACATTGCATAAAGCTACTGGACATTAATAGATCAAAGAAATTCATCCAACATAGCAAAAGAGGCAATGCGAAATAAAAGGCAGAATCTGTCAAAAACAGAACAGTCCGTAAAGACGAATTTTAAAATGGCACCAGACTTGCTCAAATGGAAAAACTCAAAACTAATGAAAGTTGCGTACATATCTGAGGATCACGCTCGTAAATTGGAAGATTTTTTAGAATTTTCTACAGAGACTTGTGCCCAGATTCGTGACAGACAGCAATGCTGTTTCTGCGCAGCGATCCCAAATATAACATCAACTTTAACATAGAAACTTTACTTGGCACAAAAACATGATAAGGAGAGGTTGCTACAGTAGTAAACAACTTCCAAGACTCAAATATAAAACAAAGTACTGTAGTAAAAACATGGGTTGTCTCCCATAAGCGCTTTTCTTTAACGCCTTTCAGGCGCAGAAAGTGCAAATCAAGTAACATCAAGAGTAGAAGCATCTTCAGCGGGGTTTGGAGTTTTCTCAACCAAGCATAGTATATTGGATACATAAGTTTTAGCGTCTCCCTTTTCATTAGTCTTGGGCTTGCTATTCTCATCGAACAAATTTTCAGGAACAAGCCAAGCATAGTTATTTTCTAGTGCATCATTCATAGCTAGGAGTTTACATGGTATTGGTGCTTTGATCTCCCCACCATCATTAATATTATTAGTGTATCTTATTCTATCTATGTCCATTTTTTCAAGGAGACCAACAAAATTAGTATGAGAACCTAGCATATTAAATTTAGCAAAGACCTTTCTAGCCTCTCTTGCTAACCCCCCAAATTCTCTAAGAAGAGTTTCTAAAACAAAATCTTTCTTTTCCCCTTCTTCCATATCACCGAGTGTAAGAAACATGTGTTGGATTATAGGATTGAGATTAATAAATTTAGTTTCCAACATGCGAACTAAAGTAGCAGCAGCAATTTCATAGGTAGGTGCAAGTTCTACCAAGTGTCTATCTTCAAAATCTTCAGTAATACTAACATGATTGAAAAATTCTTCTATATTATTTCTTCCAACTATAGACCCACGTCCTACCGGTATGTCTTTTGTGGTAAAATTAAAAAGAAACATGATGAATCAAGTAAAGTAAATGCAAGTAACTAATTTTTTTGTGTTTTTTGATATGGAGAGCAAGACAGTAAATAAAGTAAAACTAGCAACTAATTTTTTTGTGTTTTGTTTAGGTGCAATAAACAAAGTAGTAAATAAAATAAAGCAAGACAAAAACAAAGTAAAGAGATTGAGAAGTGGAGACTCCCTTGCAGCGTGTCTTGATCTCCCTGCAACGGCGCCAGAAAAAGAGCTTGATGGCGTGTAACTCACACGTTCGTTGGGAACCCCAAGAGGAAGGTATGATGCGCACGGTGCAAGTTTTCCTCAGAAAAGAAACCAAGGTTTAATCGAACCAGGAGGAGCCAAGAAGCACGTTGAAGGTTGATGGTGGCGAAATGTGATGCGGCGCAACAACAGGGATTCCGGCGCCAACGTGGAACCTGCACAACACAACCCAAGTACTTTGCCCCAACGAAACAGTGAGGTTGTCAATGTCACCGGCTTGCTGTAACAAAGGATTAACCGTATTGTGTGGAAGATGATTGTTTGCAAAAAAACGAAAACAAGTATTGCAGTAGATTGTATGCGATGTAAAGAATAGGACCGGGGTCCACAGTTCACTAGAGGTGTCTCTCCCATAAGATAAAAGCATGTTGGGTGAACAAATTACGGTCGGGCAATTGACAAATAGAGAAGGGCATAACAATGCATATACATGATATGATAAATATAGTGAGATTTAATCCGGGCATTACGACAAAGTACATAGACCGCCATCCAACTGCATCTATGCCTAAAAGTCCACCTTCAGTTATCATCCGAACCCCATTCAGTATTAAGTTGCAAAGCAACAGACAATTGCATTAAGTATGGTGCGTAATGTAATCGACAACTACATCCTTAGACATAGAATCAATGTTTTATCCCTAGTGGCAACAGCACATCACAACCTTAGAACTTTCTGTCACTGTCCCAGGTGTCAATGAAGGCATGAACCCACTATCGAGCATAAATACTCCCTCTTGGAGTTAAGAGCAAAAACTTGGCCAGAGCCTCTACTAATAACGAGAGCATGCAAGATCATAAACAACACATAAACAATAGATTGATAATCACCATAACATAGTATTCTCTATCCATCGGATCCCGACAAACACAACATATAGTATTACAGATAGATGATCTTGATCATGTTAGGCAGCTCACAAGATCCAACAATGAAGCACAATTAGGAGAAGACGACCATCTAGCTACTGCTATGGACCCATAGTCCAGGGGTGAACTACTCACTCATCACTCCGGAGGCGATCATGGCGATGAAGAGTCCTCCGGAGATGAATCCCCTCTCCGGCAGGGTGCCGGAGGCGATCTCCTGAATCCCCGAGATGGGATTCGCGGCGGCGGCGTCTCTGGAAGGTTTTCCGTATCGTGGCTCTCGGTACTGGGGTTTTCGCGACGGAGGCTATAAGTAGGCGAAAGGGCAACGCGGGGGCCACACGAGGGCCCAGGGGACAGGGTGGCGCGGCCAGGGCCTGGGCCGCGCCGCCCTGTCATCGGCCACCTCGTGGCCCCACTTCTCCCTCCGGTCTTCGGGCTTCGTGCAAAAATAGGACCCAGGCGGTGATTTCGTCCAATTCCGAGAATATTTCCTTACTAGGATTTCTGAAACCAAAAACAACAGAAAACAGCAACTGGCTCTTCGGCATCTTGTTAATAGGTTAGTTCCAGAAAATGCATAAATACGACATATAATGTGCATAAAACATGTAGGTATCATCAATAAAGTAGCATGGAACATAAGAAATTATCGATACGTTGGAGACGTATCAGGGTTCCCAACGGTTGTGTTGACTACACGCCAGCAGCGGCCTGTAGTGCTACGTGTGCGATGAGGAGGAGAGGGTGGAGGTGGGGAAGGAGGCGGTATAGGTGGTTGAGTCGGTGCAGGACGGCGGGAGTATACGAGAAGGGGTTTGGCTGCTGCGGCAGGAAAATGCGGTGCGGCAGGGGGGGATTCGGCCGCGGTAGGAGGGGACGCTGCCGCGGCTGGAAAGGAGGGCGCGGCAGGGGTAGGCGCGACAGGAGGATGTGCTGCCGCGGTAGGAGATGATGGCGCGGCAGGGGTTTGAGCTGCCATGGCAGGTTGCGGAGGCGCCGAGACACTGGCCGTGCCAGAACGTGGGTGAGTGTCGTCGAGGGAGGGGGGAATGTGGTGTAGGTGGTGCTGTAGTGTGTCATTGGTAGGCAGAGTAGGGGGAGAGTGGATGCAGATGAAGAATAGGGAAATATGTGTTCATCAAATGTAACATGACGGGAGATTATAATTTTGCGTGTTTGGAGATCGGGGCATCGGTATCCGTGATGTTTAGAGGGGTAGCCAAGAAAGACACATTTGGTGGCGCGGGGAGAGAGTTAATTTGTTTTTGGTGGTGGAGAACGTGTTTACGTAGCAGAGGCACCCAAAGACTCGCAGGTCTTGGTAGCGCGGCGTTTGGCCGAAGAGTGAGAAGTATGGTGTGGTGTTTGGGTTGGAAGAGGTGGGACGGATGTTGATGAGGTATGTGGCAGTGTGAAGTGCCTCGGCCCAGAGTGTTGGTGTCATGGATGCTTGAAAGAGAAGGGTTCGGATGACATCGTTGGTTGTGCGGATGGCACGTTCGGCCTTACCATTTTGTTGAGAAGTGTAGGGGCAGGAGAAGCGTTGTAATATGCCGTGGCTAGTGAAGAAATTTGTGAGATTAGAGTTGTCAAATTCTTTGCCATTGTCACATTGGAGAGAGAGAATAAAAAGCTGAAATTGGGTGGTGATTAGAGCATGAAAGGCGACAAAGGTGGCATAGACTTCAGATTTTTTGCGTAGAGGAAAACTCCAGAAATAGTGAGTAAAATCATCGACTATGATAAGATAGTAGCAATAACCAGATGTGCTGGGTACAGGGGATGTCCACAAATCACAATGTAATCGTTCAAACGGACGAAAAGTTCTAGAAATTGATGGATAAAAAGGTTTCCTAACATTTTTTCCTAGCTGGCAAGCATGACACAGGGACGGCCCTGTTTTATTGTGGCAGGTGTGGGGAGCGAGGCGCGACATGGTGGTGTTGCCGGGGTGGCCGAGGCGGCGGTGCCAAAGATCAGGGTGGTGTTGGATGACGAAGGCGGCATGATGGAGAGCTTGGCACATGGAGTACAGTGGGCCAGTACTATTGCATCGAAGAATCACGGTCCCGGTGAGAAGATCCTTCACAAAAAAACCATAAGGGTCAAATTGGATAGAACATGAATTATCGATAGTGAATTGCCGAACAGAGATCACATTTTTGATAATGTTAGGAACAACAAGAACATTGTTAAGATAGAGTGGTTTGGATGGAGAGTAGAGTGTCTTGGAACCAGTTTTAGTTATTGGAATAGACGAGCCGTTTCCGGCGGTGACGAATTGAGATGTAGAGGGTTTGAGAGAGGATAGGGTACCGGGATCGGATGCCATGTGAGAGGATGCGCCAGAGTCCATGAACCAGTCGCCTCCCGAGAGCTGCATGTTGTTGAGGGCGTTGACGAGGGCCGGGTCCAGCGCCGGCTGGTTGTATGTCGATGGTGGTGGTGATGTGTAGCTGTAGGAGGGTTGCCCATAGGCAGCGTATGCCTGAGGTGAGGAGTAGCCGGGGCGCGGGCCGAGAACGCCAGTGGTCGGCGCGGTCCAAGGCCGAGGCGCCCATGATGACGGCGACCAGGGGGCCTGCTGCTGCTGCTGAAGGTGGGCGCGAGTCGGAGCGCCCGTCCACGGGTTGTATTGCCAGGGGGAGTCGCTGCGGCTGCGCCCATGGCCGCCACGGCTGCCACCGCGACCGCGGCCGCCACAGTAGAAGGTGTTGGCGGAGAGTTGGCCGGTGCTGCGACCGGCACCCCCGGGGTTCACGGCGCCCCCGGACGACGGAGGTGGTGGAGGTGGAGGACGGGGGCCTCCATGAGGAGGCTGCACACTCTGTCCGCAGGCCCAGAGCGCCGTGCCCGCTGCATTCTTCACGTCAACCTTCTTCTGCTTCTCTTCGAGGATGAGGGCGGAGCGCGTCTGCAGGAACGTGGGGAAGGGCACCTGAAACGGAAGAAACGAGCGGAGGTGTGCATAGCTCTCGTGAAGACCACGGAGAAGGGTCAGGACGAGGGTCTCATCTGAGACAGGTTGGTCGACCTCGCCGAGGGAGTCGGCGAGGGCCTTCAGCTTGGCGCAGTAGTCACTGATGGAGAGGTCCCCCTGCGGCGTGTTGCGGAAGTAGGCTTCCAGCTGGATCGCGCGGTGTTTCTTGTTGTCGCGAAAGAGGTCCTCGATGGCGTCCCAGATGACGCGAGCCGTGGCGCCTGGGCGCATGACGATTCCGAGGAGGTCGACGGAGACGGAGCCGTATATCTAGGAGAGGACGGTGTAGTCGTCGCGGCCCCATGAGGAGTGTGGGCCGGTGTCGGAGGGGGTTGACTCGCCGATGACGTGGGCAGTGAGGCCATAGCGGCCGAGGGCGACGAGGAAGAGTTCGCGCCAGCTTGTGTAATTGGCGTCGTCGATGCTGAGGGTGATTGGGACGTGGAGCTTGATGGATGTGGCATAGGTGTTGGGGTTTGGGCTAGTAGCGGCTGGAGGAGGGACGGTGTCGGTGATGGCGGTGGTTGTAATGGTGGGAGGTGCGTTGTTGGCAGCGGCGATGGTGGCGGCTAGGAGTTGCTGGGAGAGTTGGGATTCGCGGGCGTCAAGGGCACGGGCGCGCTCTTCGAGCTCACGCTCATTGGCCGTGATTTCTTCGGGTGTCATGGTGTAGGAGAGGGGAGGGTTTTAGGTGTTGGGAGTGATGGGAGGGGTGCGGCGATCTAGAGGGGAAAGGCGCCGGTGGCTAGGTCAAGATGACCTGCTCTGATACCATGAAATAATAAGGCCACGGGAGACTCGATGGCCCTTCCTCGTGCCGATCATACATATATATAGAGAGTACATCTTGTGTTACAAGTTTACAAGTTAACTTAAGAGCTAAGCCTAAACCCTAACCACCGCCGGCGCCTAGGCTAATGGGCCAGGCTGGTCGGTGGCCTAACAGTATATACTACAAAACATATATCATTAGAAAGCTTAGATGTTGTAGTTTCTAATAATATAATTTTTGTAGTGTAAAATTTATATTATGTTAGTCAAATTGATGATTTTGGGATACGCGTAGGTCCTGTATACCGGGACGGAGGGAATACCATCATCTTCTGCACAATCAAATGCTGCAGCAAACACCTGATTCCCAGACAGCATGGACTTGTCTATCTTTAATGACGATATGATGGCACCTTGTTTTGTCAATAACAAGGACGTGGCAGCAGCTTGTTCTGTCATTGGCGAGAATATGCCAGCTTCATGTTCAGACTGCATAGCTTTGCCCACACAATCGACAATCGCCTGCTGCAATAAGCTCGTGATTCCCAGACTGCGTAGCTTCTTTTGAGACATCACTTGTTGCCAGAAAATCCTGATTTTCAGGCTGCGTAGACTTATCTGTCATTAAGGAGGACATGGCAAAACAATGATCTACCAGTGATAAGGATGCTGTAGCAGCAACACCTTGTTGTGAAATTGGCGAGGATGTTGCAGCTTCAGCTCGAATTTCAGACCGAGGAACATTATCATCGTCATCTTCTTCAAAATTTCCATATTTTTTAACACTATCTTCATCAGTGCTCAAATCAATAACATCTACTTTGACGTACCAGTCATCATATTCCAAGTCAATAACATCCACTAATGTCATTACTGAAACTAAAACACCAAAAATGTGTGAGCAATAGGCAAGGACAAATGCAGAAAAGCAAGATGTGCGCCCCATTAGCAATTTATCAAACTGATAAAACCAAAGGTGATAGGAAAACAAAGGGGAGTGATATATAAGTTTTTTTTTCCGAAAATGGGCACTTTATTACTTGCGCAATAGACCCGGCCTCTGCATAACTGAGATGCACATAGCCGCACACAAATTCGTTACAAAACCACAAAAGTGTTCAAAGATAAAAACACAGTTCAAAGAACAGTAACAAAGACTAGCTAAGAGGGTCTAGCCGAAGGTCACGCCGCCACCCATGTTGGGAGAAAATATCCCTCGCCGTATCCTCCAACCGTACCCATATAAGTATTGAGCTGGTTGCGATGGTGGCTCCACCTTAGAGAATCCTGTCAAATGTTGATGGAGTGCATACATATGTACCAGGTTTGATAAAATTATATGTGCTAAGTGATTAAATGCGAATTTTCCATGCAAAATTTAAGAAACATATAATTATCTATGTACTGTAAATAGGTTGGTCCATAGTGCATTTTCTTGGAGGATAAATGGCTAGGTAATAGGCCTCTCTCTGAACAATATTCAGCATTACATAGCATTGTCTGTCGCAAAAGTGATACCATTGCATTAGCAATGGCAACCTCACCCAACCTCACCCTCGACAGTGACGTTTAGACAAGATTTAATCGGTCCGAGACTTTTCGCATGAAATGCCTTACTGTTACGTTTGGAATCCATTCAGTTGTCTGAAGGGCATGATGAATTTCGTTGGAACGAAAATTCTCTATCAGTTCGTTGTACAATGCCATTATCCAACCGAAAATACCAGTTGATAAAAAAAAAGATTTGGAAGATCAAAATACCGCTCAAAATTAAAAATGTTGGCTGGTATTTGCGTCGAGGAGTAATCCTAACCAAAGATAATCTTGCGAAACGCAATTGGCATGGGAGTACGCAGTGTGTTTCTTGTCAACACAATGAGACAATTAAACACTTGTTCTTCCAATGTCGCTTTGCCAGGTCTATATGGTCATGCATCCAAGTAGCTTCTGATATGTATCCCCCGACTAGTGTGGTCAATATCTTTGGTAATTAGCTTCATGGTATCGATCACAGATTAGAACGTTTATTAGGGTGGAAGCGCTTGCCATTATATGCTCGCTATGGCTGTGTAGGAATGATAAAGTTTTTAATGATAAAAATTGTTCTCTCTTGCAGGTTATCTATAGATGTAGTGCTACTCTCCGTTCATGGTCTGGAGAACCGTGACTTGTTTACGGAGGTCTGTACACGGTTGGAGGACACGACGAGGGATACTTTTTCCCTACATGGGTGGCATCATAATCTATGGATTGGGCCTCCGCCTTCACCTTAGGCGTTTTACATTTGCTCATGTCTGATATGCAATTCGCCTTTTTTAGCACTCCAGACTTTTGAGACTTTTTGAACGGCTGCGTACATCTTAGATATGCAAAGATCGGGTGTAATTGCTTCTCTATAAGTAATAAAGCGTCCATTATCAAAAAAGATACTGCATTTTCTAACTGATTATATTACCATTATGGACTTCGTGTGGTTTCTTCAAGGTATATGTCTTAAGCAAATAATAAATAAAGAAAAGTAACAACGAAACTAACTTTCTTCAAAAGGCTTTCATGTTTGTGGAATGGATAATGCTGAAACAGCCACAATTTAGGGGAGCATTCCAGAAAAGCTGTAAGAAATTTGCATAGATGCTATCCTAACATAGCTAAAGAGGTACAATCACTGATGAACCTTCCCATTTCGATACAGTTCACACGAATGACCAAAAAGGTTTGCCACCTTATCCTATACATTGCCAGGATTTCTGATGGGTGACGACTCTGCACCAACATTTACCACTACCTGCGGCACATTTTCTCTCTCAGAACAACAATGTGCAGAGTCATCTTTCAGAAAGGTTTGGAAGAACTAAAAAAGATGTTAAGGCAATAGCAGTTATTGGTGTTCTCTGTGATATGCGCTTCCCAAGAAACTGGAGAGCATCACATGATACTAAAATACTAATTCATTTGGTTGGACAAAAAATTGAAGCTTTGGCAGCACAAAGCAAAACCAGTTCAGACAAAAATATAAGGCACTTCTTCGTCTTGGACTGCCTGGCGAAATAGTGCCCTTGCCTTCTAAGAAAACCTATCTCCTTTTTGTTTCCGGCCGGCGCCTATTTCCGTTCTCGGCTGCCTGCCGTTCTAAGAAAACTTATCTCCCAATCTCTGCAAATACTCTAGGGCCTCCCTAGCACGCTGTCGACCGCGTCGCCTAGGACTCGAACACCCGACCTCGGGGTCGCGGGCCGAAACGCGCTGCTAACCACCAAAGCTGCAACTTTTCTTGTATATCACACAGACACATACCCTTTTACACTAAAAAAAGCCAGCGAAACCACAAATCGTGTCTTCCCTTAATCCGGTTTTTAAACGAGGATTCCCAAAAAACGAGGATTAAAATTTATCGAACTAATAAGCTAATTTTATGTCAACTATTTTAGCGATTTTTTAGCTCACAATTTATCAACCCATATACCCGTTATTTATCAACGGTAAATGTGAATAGTTATCAACACGAAAATCTAAAATTTATTTAGAATATTTTGGTGACTTGTTTAGCTTAAAATTTATCAACCCTCTACCCATTATTTATCAATGGTAAATTAAAAATTCATCAACCGAAAAGCTAATTTAAACTAGAATATTTTTTTAAAAAAATAGCTTACAATTTATCAACCCCTATGCCCGTTATTTGTTAACGTTAAATGTGAAAAGTTATCGACCAAAAATCTAAATTTAATTTAGAATATTTTGTCAATGTTTTAACTCAAAAATTATCAACCCTCTACCCCGTTGTTTATCAACGGTAAACTAAAAAAATTATCGACCCGAAAAGCTACTTTCATTTAGAATATTTGCTTGATTTTTTTAGCTTATAATTTATCAACCCCTATGCCTGTTATTTATGAACGGTAAATGCGAAAAGTTATCGACCTAAAAACCTAAATGTTATTTAGAATATTTTAGTGACTTTGTTAGCTCAAAATTTATCAACCTCTTTGTTCGTTATTTAGCAATGGTAAATGTGAAGAGTTATCAACCCGAAAAGTTTGATTTCATTTAGAATATTTTGGCTCTATTTTTACCTCACATAGTTATCAACCCTATGTCCGTTATTTAACAATGGTAAAATACGAAAAGTTATCGACCTAAAAATCTAATTAAGTTGAAAGTGATATTTATTTGAGTTGCAAGTGTATTTATTTGAGTTGCAAGTGTATTTATTTAAGTTGCAAGTGGTAGTTCATTTCAGTTGCAAGTAGTTTCCCCACCCGTTATTATCCCCTCTAAAAAACCACTAGCCCAAAAAAAGGAATTAAAAAATAGTCCAAATAACATGATTTTTTTTATACAAAAGTAACAAGAATATAGGAAACTGAATTTGTAAAAGGGAATTGTACAAAGAGAATTATATAAAAAATTGCATACCTAGGTCAAATTTTGAATAAAATTACGCAATCAAAAATAACTGATACAAAAATAAAAAATAGCATAAAAGGGAATTCACGAAAAAAATTCATATTTTTACGTTTATCACATGGTCATTCTATAGTACAAATAATATATGTCTCCGTTTCAAACATGAAATACTTGAGGCTAATACGGCTAACATGTCGTTGTTTAGGCGTGCGTGTTAGGAGGTCGTTGGTTCGAAAGTCAGCTGGGGCGATTAATTTTTTCCCGACGCGGGGGTGGGCGCGAAGAGCCAGGGCGGGACGAATAAGACACAAACGGACCGTGAGGGAGGGAATTCGCTATCTTCGTACCCCTATAAAAAGTTCCCAGCCGCATTCCGTTACCCAAAAAAATGGGGAAAAATCGTGGGTATAAAATGGAGTTGATTCGCACTCAACCCAGTGGGGAAGAAAAGAAAATAACAGAGGAAAAAAGCTCAATTCCATGAAAAAATCTCCAAGTTTGGGACCGGGTAGCAAGAACCGCCGGGTTGATTATATATGTTCTATTTACTTAATTAGCATTGCTTCCAATTGATTGATCCTCCAAAAACAAACAGTACAGCGAAGTGAAAGAAAAATGCTCATGAGAACGATCCAAGAAAAATAGGATGGGTTCCTCACCGAGAAGAACAAAACTGTGGGAGTGCGCAAATGGATCTTTACTGACTTCACGCCCCAGCCTAGTATGGTGGAACCGTGGAGGGGAGGAAGGTGGATGTCCTAGTGGCCTCCTTAGGGCATCTCCAGCGGCTGAGCGTCCGTTTGCGTCCGCTTTGACCGTAAATGCGTCTGGCACACTCTCCAGCGGCACGATGCAAAGTGACTGGGCCGTCCGCGGAGACACAAACCTGGCCCAAATATGCGCCAGGTTTGCGTCTCTGCGGACGCTGCGTGGACGCGCAAAGTGTTCGCTCCGGTCTTCACCGGAACCGCCTGGCAGCGAGCCTGCAACGAGGGCATCGGCGGCCATCGCTTCGCGTCACGCCGCAGCCTTCGCCATGAATGCCGCGGTTGCCTGTGCACGTGCATTGGCGGGCGGCGGCTGGGTTTCTGCGGCGCCTTCAATGGCATCGTATCCCGCACGCAGCCGCCCTTAAAAGTCCACCGGCCGCGTTGCTCTTTCGCCCACAGCTCCACTCGCACCACAACCGCCGCTCCGCCATGGGGAAGAAGAACGACTTCGAGGCCTCCGGCAGCGGCAGCAAGAAGGTGGCGCTCCCCGTGACGGTGGGGAGGCTCATGCACGGCAAATGGGTGCCGTGCGACGCTCCGGCTTGCGTGCAGCGGCTCGTGCCGCCGGGTGCCCATCCCTCGAGTACTGCGCGCGATCGATCGGACCGCGGAGATCCGGCGCAGAGGCGGTATCGGCGGACCTCCGCGCCGATCCGGCGTACGCCATCGACTCCGAGCAATGGCGTACGTACCTGTCCACGGAGACGGACGTAGACGGCAGCGCTTCATGGGCGACAGGATTATCCTTCGGCCTGCCGTCGGCTCGTCGTCGCAGCACCGACGCGACGTCGCGACGCAGCACAACGACCGCGGGCGACGACGACGACGAAGCCTCGCCGTGTACGACGACGACTACATCGAGGCGCTCGCGTACCATAGCGAGGAGGTGAAGGACGGCAGCGACGACTACGTCGCTCTCGTCTTCCACGAATGGCAGCAGGCCATGGCGGAGGACCGGAACTTCGAGTTCCCCGACAAAATGACGGACGACGCTCCCCCGGATGGCTACTGGCCGTGGGTCATACCGGAGCTCATCGTGCTCAACAGCGACGAGGAGCAACACGGCCACGATGCGTAGCAGTAGTCGTTTAGGATTTTTTTATGTTTTAAGTATGTAAATTATGTTTCATTTAAAAAAAAAATGATTCGTCCTAAAAAAATGCATCGTGTCGCTGGAGCCACCCCGACGCAAACGGACGCGCGCGGACGCTAAAATGCGTCGCGACGCTGGAGATGCTGGAGATGCCCTTATGCTTTGGAGGGTGGAGAACTGAGGCGAGCTCGCCGGAGAGCGGAGAGGGTTTCCTTGGTGTGAGAAGGTTCGAGACACCCCGTGTAGGAACTACTCCGTAGGAACCAAGGTTGGGGTAGGTCCTTGAGTGGACATGTGAGACCCGCTGAACATGAGAAGAGTAAGAGCAAGAGCAACTCTAAAAAGTGGTCAAACCCTTAAAATTTTAAACTTTTAAGATTTTCCTTGAAAAAAGACATTGGGTTTAGACATTACTTCGGGAATTTCTATTATTTTTTCTTTCAAAAGAGTAGCAACATACTCTCTTTTTCTTATTTCCTTCGATAAAGCATATCCCTCTTATATAGAAATCAAATAAGCCAGATTAATTCTGATATACTTTTAATTGAAAGAGTTTTCCTTATCTTCAAAAAGAGGAATTTCTTCTTATTTTAACTTTTCCATTTTTATATTAAGGATAGACTAACAAAGTTGGTCTAATTTATTAGTTTTCACTAACCCTCCCTTGATAAAAAAAATTCTATCCTCTCGAGCTCCATCGTGTACTATAATTACTTAAAAACAAACAACCCAGCGCAAATTTGGTTCGGGAGGTTGTCCATATTCGGTAAAACTGGTCAAACCCTCAGAAGACTTAAGGACACCGAGAATCCAGTTGAGAACGTTATTTGTCCAGTTTTAAAGCCAAAATTCCCAATGCCCTATAAACAAGTCAACGATTGGCGAAAGGGAAGTTTCAAGCCACGACGGTGCCCTTCTGACGTCGGACTCGACGAAATTTCACAAAAATTCGGTCAACTTTGGCCACACCGGCCCAAATTCCGCCGCTTCTTCTTATCAAGTTGTCCCTAGGTATCTTGTCAGCTTATAGCGTTGGATGATCTTGTGCGCGTTGATGACTTCGAAAAGGTGCTTGGTGGTGGCGTGGTCGACGACGCGGCCCAAGCAACGCGAGATGCGAAGCTGCACTTGCGGAGGTGGTCGTAGGCTTCCAACAGGAACACACAGAAGACACTGTCCTAGGGCATGGCTCCAACGCCGAACGATCCCGAGTGGATTGCAGTCAGCCTTGCTCAGCAGCCGCCGCAGCTTGTCCGCCTTCTCCTCCACACCCCCATTGTCATCGTGTTCATTCACTTCTTGTGGAGGTGGGGGCGGTGTTGGGAGGTGGATGGGTGGTGGTCGTGGATGTGGTATCCGGTGTGGAAGGAGAAGAAAGGGAAAATAATTTTAAAAATTGATAGGTGGGTCCATTAGTGAAATATTTTGTTTTAAGGTTTCTATTTGAGGGATCTATTCCGGGGTGCGCGCGAGGACCCTTATACGCGTTTTTGCATCCCTTAGAGCATCTCCACCGATGATCCCCAAATACTAGCTACGCATGTTGACTACGTGGGGTCGCTGACAACAAACGCCGGCTAAAAAATTAGACTCTCGACACCGGTTAACCCCAATAGCATGTACCAACAACAAATGGTAGAGGAGAGAGAGTGATTGGTAGGTGGAGAATTAAAGAGGTGAGAGAGGGGTAGGTGAGGGTATCTCAACTTTGTCTAGATGCGGATGTAGTTTAGACAAAGTTGAGTCAATTAGTATGAATCTAAGGGCGTATTCTAAGGTGAAGTTTCCACTTATCAAGAGGCAGTGCACAACAACATAGAATGCAGTGCACATTGAAACAGAACGCAATACACAACGAAACTGAAGACGGTATGGCAGAACAGAAGACGGTGCACTACCCAACCGAAGGCAGTGCACTAACCAGCTATTACCTTTTTTTCGATAAAGAGCACATATTAATATCATGGAGATACCAATTACACCTAGCCTCTGCAACAACATCATACCCTAATGGCATAAAGGATGCACACAGCCAAACAAGAGAAAAAAATTACAAAAAAGAAAGGTCCCGCTATAGAGATCCATAACTTGAAACAACAACACTGACACCACCAAGACAACACCAGAAGATCAACTCTCCATAAGCGACGCCTCCAAGAAGGAAACAATGCACAAACATTGTCGTCGCCCGATCATAGATCTTAGGTTTTCACCCTGAAGAAAGTCATGTCTCTCAAAACAATGCCTTCAACAAGAACATTGCCACGCACAACCAATTAAGGCCAGGCCTTGGATTTTCACCCTGAAAGATAAGACTCTGAACTTCTCCTGTGCAGCCGCCCCCACATACCAGTCGCACCCAGCTATTACCTATATCAAAGCTAACTCCCTTTACTAAAAGCTTAGCATTTTATAGGAACTGTTGATAGTAGAATTTCCTCCAGTAAGAAAAAGTTCGTCAACCTTAAAATTTAGTTTTAAAGATCATTTTTTGTCTGCAACAGATGCACTCAAGGCATTGTAAGAAAAAGTTTGCAACCATAAAATTTAGTTTTAAAGATCATTTTTTGGCGCAACTGGTTATAGTTCTGTTTGTTGAGTAACATATTGTATAGATATAGGTCCCCGTGTTTTCTCAGGGTTGTACCTGTAATTGTACATGTGTCCGCCTATATATATATGAGCAGCCGGCCCTATTGGTGCTGCGCAATCTCCAATAACCTTTCTACATGGTATCAGAGCTTCAGCGGCACGCGCTCGGCGATGGGGATGTCGCGGATGACGGCGACGGAGGGGCCGGCGAAGGGGTTGCTGCTGCTGGAGCCGGAGGAGAAACCGGAGCCGGAGGAGTCGAAGCGCTCCATGACGGTGGTGAGGGCCGGCGGCGCCCGAGATGAGAGGGGCGGCGGCTAGGGTTTGGAGGGCCGGCGGCGCCCTAGATGAGAAGGGCGGCGGCTAGGGTTGGGAGTGGTGGCGGAAGCGGTGGTGGTGGTGATGGCCGGCGGCGCCCTAGGTAGGAGGGGCGGCGGCTAGGGTTGGAGGGAGGGTGGCCGGCGGCGCCCTAGGGAGAGGAGGGCGGCGGCTAGGGCAGGACCCGAACGCGCTGGCGTCGACTTCACGGATACGTTTGTCCCGGTTGTCAAACCGGGCACGATCCGCACAGTGCTGCACCTTGCCGCGTCTCGTGCGTGGCCCGTGCATCAGATGGACGTCTCCAACACCTTCCTTCATGGCCATCTGCAGGAACAGGTGTACTGTCAGCAACCCATCGGCTTCGTCGACACCGAGCGCCCCGATGACGTGTGCTTGCTCTCTCGGTCCTGTACGGATGAAGCAGGCGCCCGCGCCTGGTACCGCGCATCGCCGGCTTCCTGGGCTTCCGCTCTACGCGCTCCGATGCGTCCCTGTTCGTCTACCGGACCGGACACGACATGGCACGTCGACGACATCATCCTGACGGCCTCCACCGCTGGTCTTCTTCGACAGCTCACCGACCGTCTTCGCGCCGAGTTCGCATTGAAGGATCTTGGCCCGCTTCACTACTTCCTCGGCATCGAGGTTGTCCGACGTGCGGACGGGTTCTTCCTCCACCAGCGGAAGTATGCCCACGAGCTTCTCGAGCGTGCAGGGATGCTTAACTGCAACCCTGCGCCTACTCCTGTCGACACGAAGGCCAAGCTCTCCGCCAGTGATGGGTCGCTGGCATCCGACGCGCCGTTCTATCGCTCCATTGTCGGTGCTCTTCAGTACTTGACACTGACGCGACCGGAGCTCCAGTACGCCGTGCAGCAGGTGTGCTTGCATATGCATGCTCCTCGGGATGCTCATTGGGCCGCGGTGAAGCGGATTCTCCGCTACGTCTGTGGTACCATGGGCTACGGCTTGACGTTGCATGCTTCGCCCTCGACGTCGACTGACCTTGTCGCCTACTCCGACGCGGACTGGGCGGGTTGCCCGGATACGCGTCGCTCCACCAGCGGCTACTGCGTCTACCTCGGCTCGTCGCTTGTCTCTTGGTCTTCCAAGAGGCAGCCCACCGTGTCCCGCTCCAGTGCTGAGGCCGAGTACCGCGCCGTGGCTAACGCTGTGGCTGAGTGCACATGGCTTCGTCAGCTTCTGTCCGAGCTCTCTTGTCCTGTTGACAAGGCTACGGTGGTTTTCTGCGACAACGTATCGGCTGTCTACCTCTCCGCCAACCCCGTTCATCATCGGCGCACCAAGCACATCGAGTTGGACATTCACTTTGTTCGTGAGCAAGTTGCCCTCGGTCACGTTCGAGTTCTTCACGTACCGACGTCTCAGCAATTTGCCGATATCATGACGAAGGGATTGCCATCCACGACTTTTCCTGAGTTTCGCTCCAGTCTGTGTGTCGGTGCCGACCCTTCGACTGCGGGGGGTGTTGAGTAACATATTGTATAGATATAGGTCCCCGTGTTTTCTCAGGGTTGTACCTGTAATTGTACATGTGTCCGCCTATATATATATGAGCAGCCGGCCCTATTGGTGCTGCGCAATCTCCAATAACCTTTCTACACTGTTGACATGGACGTTATGGACGTCCACGTAAAAATAGTGTTCATAGCAGGCTCTGAAATAAAATTGAGTTCTATCGCGGTACCCTAATCTTACACGCAGAGTAAGCTCGCTCGCAGCCATCAACCATGGACACAAAGCGCGCCGCTCTCTGCTTTCCTCTAGCACGTGTGACCTTCCACCCAAATACTACGTCTGTTGCGGTGGGTGGCGTCTTTTGCGGCGGGTGGCGGTTTGTGTTCCCGGCAAGATCCATTTCACTGCCTTCTTTGTCTATTTGATTCTTCTCGATTCTTCCTTTCGTATGATAAGAACATGTGTTAATTCGTCAGGCTGGTCAGATGTGTGCAAGTACAGGACACCGTGGGTACCGTTCTGCAAATGGTGGAGCTGCGATGCTGAGTGCTGGATGTGGCGAAGCTGTTCCTCGCCCGCCTACAGGAACACAAGTGTATCAAGGGCGGCCTTTTCTGCGGGAAGCACTTGGCGCTTGACTAAAACATCCACGGACCAGAGCCAGTTGTTGTCCAGGAGGAATCTCAAATTCATCGTCTTAAAATTTTCGCTACTAGCTTTAAAGGTGCCGGTTCTTTCCTCAACCGAAGTGTTTCAGAGATGCCGTGCTAGAATTCGATAAACTAAAAATTAGAACTGTGGATGCCACATCGAGTTTTATAGATTAATCATGGAAGAAGCGGGCTTTTCTGAATATCTCAGTTCAAACCAAACAAGCAGCCAATTCATGCGCATGTGTTCGAACAGAAACATTGCTTAGCCCAGAGATTGTTTCTACCTTACGTGAAAATATCTTCAGCCTAGATGTCTCAGCTCCTGTTACCCTTAGTAGTTAACTACTTACTACTAGTTCAGACTAACTATAGTTCAGACTCCAGCTATTCATCACGGACTAGATATGCCTTTTACCATCTTGACAGCAAGCTCATCACAAAATAAGGGGGACTGTGATCCAGGTGTAAACCTCCGCCATCAGAACTTCAGTACCGTAGTAGGAGTGGAGGCCCTGCTCGGAGGCCACTCTCCAAGCTCATCATGCGAGTTGTTTGCCTATTAAAGTGACAAGTGAGCACAACAGTCATTAGAATGTATCGAGTGTACGTAGTTGATATTTACCCGATTGAACTTAACGCATTCACAGAGCCGGAATTTCACTTTATCTTTTTGATTAAACTGGCTGGAGGACTGCCTTTCAATTAGAAGAAGAGAATTTGCACAAACAATTTACATTGGCCTATGGGCAAGGATAATCCGAGAAGCCCCGCGAAACAGATGGTGACTACTCCCTAGTGGAAGTGGATTTGAACAACCGGACGTCAGCCCCCTCCGGATCACTCTTCTAACTACATGGTTGAAAGGAAGCTGAGATGCCAAAACCAGCTTGTGCTTCACTAAGAATGAAAGCGTTGCACATGGGTTTTTTGTCAGCCAGACAAGCCATATTTAACAAAGGAGATCTTTATCGAAAAAACAAAGGAGATATACTTTTCACGAAATACCAACTGTGGGTCACAGATGCAATGATGCTAGAAGTGTAACCAATATTTCCTCTGTCGTGCTATTTTTATGTTCTCTGCACCCATTGAACAAAAAGCCAATATTTATGTATACACAACTAAAAGTGCTCATCATTTCAGACAATGCCTACTCAACCAAGAGAACTGTAAGTGGAAGAAACTTAAACTACAAACAAGATGAGGAGTTCTTTACTCACATGTGCATTTGCATACTGTTCTAACAAATAAAACTCTGCCTTTTCCTCTGCCGTCTGGAAATATGTTGCAAACGATATTTATGAGTGAAAAAATAAAATTGGTTAACTCATACGTAAATTATTAACAAATTTCAAACCTCGATGACACTGAAGCTTCTAATGCTAACACATAATCATTGGTGTTCTGCCTTTTCTGAGCCCTTCCTCCAGCCACTGAGCAAGACTTTCTTCCTTTGGATCGTTCTGCCTTCTTGGCCCAACACGCTGGTGCTGGTTCTGGCAGCATTTCATGACCAGAATTATTCCCACTCAAGGTACATGTTATGTGCATAGAGCAGAAACCTTTCATACATGTTCTGCTCTCGCTACATCCTTCATACTTGCAGCGTCTGCCGCCGCCATGTTCGACACAATAATCACTTCGCCCTTGCGCACTCTTCCTGCATCCTTGAGACTTGCATCGCCTTCCCCCGCCATGCGTAATACAGTAATCTGTATTTCCTTGAGCACCTTTCCCACAACCATCATATTTACACCTCTTGCCACCTCCGTGCTTAATACAACGGTCTGTGTGGCCTACACTGCTTCTACATGATGATGCTGCCTTCGTGCACCCAACAACTGCGCAGCACCTTTTTTGCGGCCTTGAATTATGGAAAACGCATAGAGGTGTGCTTCCATGTGCACCATTTGTACAGCCTTCAACCATGCAGCCCTGTGAACCATTGTTGTGGACCTTGTCATGCATTGTATTTCCTTGGGATGTCCTGCATCCTTGGTAGATGGACACCACAACTTCACCACCAAGGACATTTCCATTGTGCAGCGGTGGTGACACTCTATTACTATGGACAATCCTCAACTGCCTGTTGTGTTCTGTGGCAGAGGCATTCACTTGTTTCTTTCCTTTCCTGTCATAGAATTTCCTAAGCTGAATGATTTTCTTCTCTTTGTCCCGAGGAGACAGGGTCATAGCAAAAACATCCTGGCTCACTTCCTGGCAGAGTGCTTCTGCTTCTGCCTCAAAATCACAGTTCTCATCTGTTTTTTCCTGGGCATGGAGATTGTTGATACCTGTGCTGCCGATAGCATTCCCAGCAACTCCTCTCACCCTGATTGATACTTCTGATTTGGTGCACAGTAGTGTGCTGGAACCAGGTTCACCTTGTGGGTGGCCTCCACCATGGGAAGTGCATAAATCTAAGCCATCTCCTATGATGTAAGGGCATCCAATCATCTGGCATAGTTGTCCCACACGGTGAACTTTGCAGGTAGTACCTCTTTCTGTCATCGACGGCGACCCAACAGCCTTCACTGTACTTTCAGATTGTGTGGCCTCTTTCGCGTAATCAAGCGCCACAACAAACACCTGATTGCCAAACTGCATGAAACTGTCTTCCTTTAATGACGATGTGATAGCACCTTGTTTTGACAACAACATGGAAGTGGCAGCAACTTGTTCATGTTCAGACTGCATAACTTCGCCCACCAAATGACCTGCTGCAATAAGCCCATGATTTTCAGAACGTGTGGCCTCTTTTGCGGCATCGCTTGTTGTGAGAAACTTCTGATGTTCAGGCTGCATAGCCTCTTCTTCCATTACTGAGGATGTGGCGGCACCATGTCCTACAATTGAAAAGGATGCTGTAGCAGCATGCTCCTGTTCTAACTTTGACAAGGGCGTCGTAGGAGTAGCATCTTCTTCTGAAATTGACGATGATACTGCAGCTTTAGCCACATTTTCAGACCTAGCAACATTGTCATCTTCTGGAATGCCATCTTTTTCAACACTATCTTCGTCAGTGCTTAAATCAACAAAATCTACTTTCACAAAACACTCATCATCATCCAAGTCAATGTAATCCACTACCGTCATCGATGAACCTGAAACAACAACAAAAAGTGTGAGTAACGGGCCCGAACAAATGCAGAAAGACCAGATACACATCCAGTAACTGTTAAACCTAAAAGATTTTACGATTCTAATGTAGCAAGATTAGTAGGTGGCTGATCATGCTCCCCACACAATTAGGATTCTAATGGTATCTCTGTTATATTCTCTTAAGTCCTCAGTAATATAAAGGATTAAGCTGGTGTTGATGGTCACTCAACCTTGGACTATCCTGTCTAACATACGTATATAAATACAATATTTTATATAATGCAGTGTGCCTTACTGTCAGAAGTGAATTTTCAATGCGAATTTTCAGAAAGATATAATTATCTTTGTATGATAAATAGATCGTCCAGTAGTATATTTGCATGATCGACTTTGTATAGTTTCTTCAACGAATAGGTCTTAAGCAAACAAGAAAGTAACAATGAAACTGATTTTCTTCAAAAGCCTTTAATTCTCCATTCATGTTTGCGCAGTGGATAATTCTGAAATATTCATTATTTGTTAGAGTCTTGCATGGAAAACGTATAAGATTTTTACATGGATGCTATAACCTAATATAGCAGAAGGTTAGAGCAATGCTTGCTAAATGCGGTACGGTCATTGATGAATCTTGCTAAATGTGGCACGTGGTCAGCAACCCAATTTGATTAAAACACAAGAAACGGTTCTAAGAATTAAGGCTAACCAATCAATAAAAGCAACAAGAAATGAATACACACCAACAGGCTGATCTCACCGGACTGAAAACTAGATTAGTTCTCAGTCAGCTGACCCCTTTTTTTCGAGTGTGAGCTGACCCTTTTTTTAAGGTGGCGGCAGAAGAATAATACTAGCAATCATATTAACACAGCCTAGGAAACAAAGTTCGCATTACAGGGAATATCACATACAGCAAGACTGATAAAAGAAGGGGTGAATTGATCTGTGCATGCACAATACCTCTGTCTTGATCTGGTTTGCTACCAGGCTCTGGCTACAGCTCCAAATCGACCTTCAAGAAGCAAGAAGAGATTAAAGTTTGTGGGCGACCATGAAGGGGATTCGCGATTTTAGAGAGTGCTAAATTTCTAGGGCTTCCATGATACTACTAGAACAAGCAACGGCGAGGATCCACCATGTCCATGGGAGAGGGGAGGAGAGAGGGCAGTCAGGGGACCCACGGGAGAGAGAATCGATGCAGGAAGGATTCTGCTGGGTCACGTGAGAGAGCGAGAGAGAGAGGAGTAGGAAGAAGAAGGCTAGATGAGCGGAGGAACTCACCTGCCGACCTGCGTCGCCGTCCTGCTTCCTTCTTCTGCTCGGTCCCTCGATGTAGCGGCGCGGGTGACAAAAACTTTCTGCCCACTTCGCTTTTCGTATCCCTGCTACTAGTGCCTGGTGCCACGGGTGATGAACAATATTTATCGTGGTCGTACACCGCGAAATGAGTGGCGAATTGATAAAACGTGAAAAAATACATTATAAGTTTAATTGATAACTCCATTTGATATTTTCATATTGTTATGTATATCTTCTAAAATTTAAAGATGAGGATTTAATCACTTCAAAATCTATAAATCTGAAACATAAAATCAACTTGATCGAAAGATTAAACGGCTTAGATCTAATAGTGATGTAGAGCATGGCATTTTCTATGAGATGACGCCTCCCTACTCACCCTAGTCAACTGGGGTGACGACGTAAAGAACCATACTCTAACTGATTTGGTTAACGACATGTTAGATACATCGGTCAATCCAAGGTATAGTGGAGGGAGACAATAATAACCGTGTGTCATGTCCTAATACGTGTACCAACAAAAAATAAAACCATTACTCCTTTTGAGAAATGGGAAAGGAAAAAAAGGTTGAAACTCTCCTATTTATAGACTTGGGTTGTTTGTCGAAAGTGAATGTGCCAATACCCAAGAAACGCAAGCTTGGGCCAAAAACCGTGGACTGTGTTTGCTTGGGATATGCGTTTCATACCATTGGTTATAGATTTTAAATAGTAAAATCTGGGGTATCCAACATGCATGTTGGTACTATTATGGAGTCAAATAATGTGACTTTCTTTGATGACAACTTTCCCATGAAAGACACGTCTAGCTCATAAAATCAGAGGATGCCTAATTCATCAGGTCAAAAGTTAGTTACAACTCATGAACCTACCATTGTGATAGAACACTATGATAATCCGGTGAAGGAAAACAATGAAGCTCTCAAAAGGAGCAAGAGACAGAGGACTGCAATGTTCTTTGGTGATGATTTCAACTGTGTACCTCGTGGATGACACTCTCACTTCTATCTCAGAAGCCTATGCATCTCAGGATGCTGACTACTGGAAAGAAGATGTCAGTAGAGAGATGGATTTCATCTTAGTTAATGAAACTTGGAAGGTTACTAACCGTCTGAGTGCAAACCAATAGGATGTAAATGGATGTTCAAGAAAAAGTCTAGGCCCGATGATACTATTGAAAAGTACAAGGCAAGACTTGTGGTCAAGAGTTATACTCAAAAGAAGGCGAGGACTTCTTTGATACATACTCACATGTAGCTCGATTAACCACTATTTGAGTACTACTTTCCTTGGCTGACTCGCGTGATCTTCTTGTTCATCAAATGGACGTTAATATAGCTTTCCTAAATTGAGAGTTTGATGAGGAAATTTATATGGATTAACCCAATGAATTTGTAGTAGCTGGTCGGGAAGGAAAGGTGTGTAAGTCATTGAAGTCTTTGTATGGTGTTAAGCAAGCACATAAAAAATGGCACGAGAAGTTCGAAAGAACATTAACCGCTTAAGGCTTTGTTATAAACGAAGCTGACCAGTGTGTATACTATCGCCATGCTAGGGGCGAGGGATTTATCCTTTGTCTCTATGTTGATGACATATTAATGTTTGAGACCATTCTTACTATTGTCAAGGAGGTCAAAGAGTTACTATCTCGTTGCTTTGAGATGAAGGACTTAGGAGTAGCTAGTGTAATCTTAAACATCAAGCTTCTCAAGGATGACAATGGTGGGATTACATGGCCCACTATGTGGAAAAGATATTGAGTCGTTTGGAGTATAGCAACTGCAAGTCATCTCGAACTCCTTATGATCCTAGTGTGCTAATTCGAAAGAATTGGAGAACTGTGAGAGATCAATTGAGATATTCGCAAATCATTGGCTAGATTATGTACTTAGTCAGTGATACGTTCAAAATGTATCTACTTTCCCGAATACTTTTGATGTTGTTTGCCCTCTATCTTGTGTGTTTTGAATACAACTAACACGGACTAACATTGTTTTCAGCAGAATTGCTCTGGTGTCTCGTTTTTATGCAGAAATCCAACTTTCGGTAAAATTCCCGGAAAATATAGAAAAACCAATATTTCACCTGAAGACTCTCGGAGCCAGAAGACGAGACGGAGGGGGGCCACGAGGGGCCCACACCCACCCTTGGCGCGGGCTAGGCCTTGGACGCGCCAAGGGGTGGTCTGGCCGCCTCGGCCACCCCCTCGACCTCTCCTTCGCACTATAAGAAGCCCCTGACCTAAAAACCGAGGGGGTTCGACGTTTTTTCAGAAAGAGTTCCGCTGCTTCGCCGCCACCAGAAACCCCAATCCGGGGACCAGAAACTCCGTTTTGGCACCCTGTCGGTACGGGGATTTGGAGGAGATCATCGTCATCACCATCACCGACGCCTTTCCATCAACGATCCATGATTCCCCCATCCATGTGTGAGTAATTCCCCGCTGTAGGTTGTAGGGGATGGTAGGGATCTGATGAGATTGGTCATGTAATAGCTATAAGATTGTTATGGGCATAGTGCCTAGTATTCGTTGTTAGTATTTTTGACATTGTTGCAACTTGCTATACTTAATGCTTGTCACTTTGGGCCCGAGTGCCATGATCTCAGATCTGAACATGTTATTGAATCATGAGGATAATTATTGTTTTTGATCATATATGCAAGTTGTATACACATATTGTTGTCCGGAACCCGAGGCCCCAAGGTGACGATAATTGGGATAACCGTAGGGGATGGCTATGATGTGAGGATCAAGTGTGTTCACGGAGTGTTAATGCTTTGCTCCGGTACTCTATTAAAAGGAGTACCTTAATTACCAGTAGTTTCCCTAGAGGCCCCGCTGCAACGGGCTGGTAGGACAAAAGATGTCGTGCAAGTTTCTCATTGCGAGCACGCACGACTAAATAGGAACACACGCCTATGGTTATATTATGCTAGGATGTTTATATCATTATTACTTGCAATGCATATGTCTTGCTATTATATGGACTCCCTCATTCATGCAACGCCCGTTCATCCATCCCCGTGCCTACAGTATTTTAATCATGTTGTCTACTGCAATCATCGCTACTGCTGTTTTTTATTTCGCTACTGTTGTTACTTCACTATTACCAATGCTATAAAACTGTTACTACTGATAAACTTTTGCGAGCAAGTCTATTTTCAGGTGGAGGTGAATTGACAACTCATCTGTTAAAGCTTATAAATATTGTTTGACTCTCCTTGTGTCAACTCGATAAATTTGGGTTTTACTTCCCTCGAAGACTGTTGCGATCCCCTATACTTGTGGGTCATCAAGACTATTTTCTGGCGCCGTTGCCGGGGAGCATAGCTTTATTTACAAGCCCACTTGAAGGTGATATTGTTTGCTGCAATTTATTTATTATGGGGAAAGCTCCTGAATCGAAGTTCCCTATATTGCCATCCACTAAAAGAAGAGGTACAACTCTGAACACCTCTGTTGCTCTTGATTCACCATTTGTTATGAGTAAGCTTCTTACTCCGCCACATGCTACTGCTACTTCTGCTTCCTCCTTTTGCTCTCAACCATTGTTGACCTTGAGAGCTTTACCCATCCCTCTATTCCTCCCATGCTTCTTGAATCTTTTTGAGGGAAAAGTAAGAGGAGATCTTGATCTACATTTCTACCAATCAAATCCCTCTCTTTGTGAGTAGAATCCTCTAGATCTTGATCTTGGATTTCTTTGTGGATTTCCTTTGTTCTTCCTCTCTTCTTCCCCCACAAGCATTTGTAACTTTGGTGGAATTTGGGAGTAAAGGATTTGCCATTGCATTTGGTGCATCGGTTTGAGTTCTCCACGGTGATTCGTGGAAGTGAAAGCGAGAAAGTTGTCACTCTTGGGTTATTGGAACCCTAGACAGATTTGAGGCCTTTGTGACGATTTCTTGGGACCCTCCAATTAAGTTGTGGATGTGTGGCCCAAGCTTTGTGTAAGGCCCGGTTTCCGCCTCGAAGAAAATCCCTTAGTGGAACTGTGACCTAGGCCTTTGTGGCGAGGGTCACCGGAGAATAAGGTGAGATGCCTTCGTGGCGATCGGTGTGTGGTGTGACTACCGCATCTTGGGGTGAGGCCTTTGTGGCGAGGGTCACCGGAGAATAAGGTGAGATGCCTTCGTGGCGATCGGTGTGTGGTGTGACTACCGCATCTTGGGGTGAGGCCTTTGTGGCGTTGGTGTACATCGAACAACCACAGCTCAAGGTGAGGCCATTTGTGGTGTTCGGGAGCACTAAGCCACCGCACCTCTCCAACGGAGATTAGCACTCGCAAGAGTGTGAACTTTAGGATAAATCATCGTCTCCCGCGTGCCTCGGTTATCTCTATACCCGAGATCTTTACTTATGCACTTTACTTTGTGATAGTCATCGTGCTTGAAGTTATATATCTTTCTATCACATAGTTGCTTGTATTGCTTAGCATAAGTTGTTGGTGCACATAGGTGAACCATAATATATAGGCTTTGGGCTTGACAAAGTAAACGCTAGTTTTATTCCGCATTTGTTAAGTCCATCTCGTAAAAAAATTTAAACAACATGTTCACCCCCTAGACGACATCTGTGTCCTTTCAGCCGCCCACCTACGCATGCACGCAGAAGGTGAGTCGCACCATTACCGCGGTGTAGAAAAGGTACAACGCGCCGCTCGTCAGTTCTGACTCGCTAACGGCGAAGCATCAGGGTTGCCCGTGCGAGGAGCGCGTAGACGTGTCTGTTGACCGTGTTGCGTCCGTGTAGACTGATGTCTACGCACGCTTCTATTCCTGTAGACAGTGTTGGGCCTCCAAGAGCAGAGGTTTGTAGAACAGCAGCAAGTTTCCCTTAAGTGAATCACCCAAGGTTTATCGAACTCGGGGAGGTAGAGGTCAAAGATATTCCTCTCAAACAACCCTGCAATTAAGATACAAGAAGTCTCTTGTGTCCCCAACACACCTAATACACCTGTCAGATGTATAGGTGCACTAGTTCGGCAAAGAGATATTAAAACACAGATGATATAGATGGTGGTAGATGGTAATTGCGATATGAAGTAAATATTGCAGCAAGTAAACATGCAGTAGAACAGTAAGTAAGCGGTGTTTGCAGTATTGGAAACAAGGCCTAGGGATCCTACTTTCACTAGTGGACACTCTCAATATTGATCACCTAATAAATAAATAACTTCTCCTCACTTGTGCTACATATACTCTTGTTTGATAACAAACACCATTCATTGTGTAGGGCTACAAGAGCTCCCTCAAGCCAGAGTTAACAAGCGCCACAACATTCGGCATTCATATTTAAGTAACCTTTAGAGCATAATAGATCATTGCAATTTAGACCGAGTACTAACATAGCATACACACTGTCAACAATAGCTATGAAAGGGGGAATAGATCGCATCAATACTATCATAGTAATAGTTAACTCCATAATCTACAAGGGATTACAATCATAACCTACGCCAAGTACTACATGATGCCCACACTGTCAACATTACATCATGAAGGAGGAATAGACTACTTTAATAACATCACTAGAGTAGCACATAGATTAATAGTGATACAAAGCTCATCATATGGATCTCAATCATGCAAGGCAGCTCATGAGATCATTGTATTGAGGTACATGAGAGAGAGATTAACCACATAGCTACCGGTAGAGCCCTCAGCCTCGAGGGAGAACTACTCCCTCCTCATCATGGGAGACAACAATGGCGATGAAGATGGCGGTGATGTCGATGGAGATGACTCCGGGGGCAATTCCCCGTCCCGGCGGCGTGCCGGAACAAAGACTTATGTCCCCCGAAACGGAGTTTCGCGATGGCGGCGGTGTCCCTGGAGTCTTTATGGAGTTTCGTCAATTTGTGTCACGTTTTTAGGTCGAAAGGGCTTATATAGGCGAAGAGGCGGCGCAGGAGGGCGCCTGGGGGTCCCACCCCATAGGGCGGCGCGCCCCCTTCCAGGCCGCGCCGGCCTATGGTCTGGGCCCCAGGCCTCCCCTCGACTCCCCTTCGGTGTCCTGGTCCGTCTCGGTGAATTATGATGTTTGGTCTTCGTTTCGTCGAATTCCGAGAATATTTCCCGAACAGCCTTTCGGAACCAAAAACAGAAACAGAACGGCACTTCGGCATCTTGTTAATAGGTTAGTTCCGGAAAATGCATAAAATCATTATAAAGTGTGAGCAAAACATGTAGGTATTGTCATAAAACAAGCATGGAACATCAGAAATTATGGATACGTTGGATATGTATCAGCATCCCCAAGCTTAGTTCCTACTCGCCCTCGAGTAGGTAAACGATAAAAAGAATAATTTCTGTAGTGACATGGTACTTACATAACCTTGATCATACTATTGCAAAGCATATGAGATGAATGAAGTGACTCAAGGCAATGATCTATATTTGCTAACAAGTAGATAACATATAGCAAACCTTTTCATGAATAGTACTTTCAAGACAAGCATCAAAAGTCTTGCATAAGAGTTAACTCATAAAGCAATAAATTCAAAGTAAAGATATTGAAGCAACACAAGGGAAGATTTAAGTTTCAGCAGTTGCTTTCAACTTTCAACATGCATATCTCATGGATAATTGTCAACACAAAGTAATATGATGAGTGCAAATAAGCAAGTATGTAAGAATCAATGCATAGTTGACACAAGTGTTTGCTTCTAGAGAGTGCATTTGCTACCCGCATGGGTAGCTACACACCCATGCATTATACCAATATGCAAGCCATATTAACTTGTTTTAGCTCGGTTTTCTAGTAGAACGTGGAATTCTAGTGTACAAAAGTGGTTTCCGAATTTTGATATGAATATTTTTTGATCAAAGTCAACCAGCAAAACAAGTAATATGCTTGCTTATTGAATATGTGTAGTTGCACAACAGATAAAGGACTCCTCTTTTTCATGCTTAAGCATTCAACAATAGTTAATATTCTCATAAGAGATTGAGGTTGTATGTCCAAACTGAAACTTCCACCATGATACATGGCTTTAGTTAGCGGCCCAATGTTCTTCTCTAACATATGCATACTCAAACCATTTGATCATGAAATCCACTACTTCAGACAAGACGAACATGCATAGCATCTCACATGATATCCAACAAAGGTAAAGTTGATGGCATCCCCAGAAAACATGGTTACCGCTCAACAAGCAACTTATAAGAATTAAGACACATAACTACATATTCATCACCACAATAGTTTTTAAGCTATTTGTCCCATGAGCTATATATTGTAAAGGTAGAGGAATGAAATTTAAAGGTAGCACTCAAGTAATTTACTTTGGAATGGCAGGAAATACCACATAGTAGGTAGATATGGTGGACACAAATGGCATGGTGTTTGGCTCAAGGTGTTTGGATGCACGAGAAGCATTTCCTCTCAGTACAAGGTTTGGGCTAGCAAGGTTGTTTGAAGCAAACACAAGTATGAACATGTACATCAAAACTCACACAAGAACATATTGCAAGCATTATAAGGCTCTACACTATCTTCCTTGTTGTTCAAACACTTTACCCGAAAATATCTAGACTTAGAGAGATCAATCATGCAAACCAAATTAAACAAGCTCTACAGTAGTTCTTCATTAATAGATTAAACTACATGATGCAAGAGCTTAAACATGATCTATGAGAGCTCAAACAATTGCCAAATTGTCAAACCATATGCATCATTTTCCAATTCCAACCATATAGCAATCTAACGAAGCAATAAGCTTTCGCCATGAACATTAAAGCACAATTAAGAACACAAGTGTTCCATAAGAAAAAGCGGAGCGTAATATCTCCAATATAAGAATGGCGAGATCCAACTTTATTCAAACAAAAACAAAAACAAACCGACGCTCCAAGTAAAGAACATAAGGATGTGACGGAATAAAAATATAGTTTCACTAGAAGTGACCTGATAATGTTGTCGATGAAGAAGGGGATGCCTTGGGCATCCCCAAGCTTAGTTGCTTGAGTCTTCTTAAAATATGCAGGGATGAACCACCGGGGCATCCCCAAGCTTAGACCTTTCACTCTTCTTGATCATAGTATATCATCCTTTTCTCTTGACCCTTGAAAACTTCCTTCACACAAACTTCAAGCAAACTCATGAGAGGATTAGTGCATAACCACAAATTCATATATTCAGAGGTGACACGATCATTCTTAACACTTCTGGACATTGCACAAAGCTTCTGAGAGTTAATGGAACAAAGAAACTCATTCAACATAGCAAAAGCGGCAATGCGAAATAAAAGACAGAATTTGTCAAAAACAGAACAGTCCGTAAAGATGCATCTGGACTGGGCACTTAACTTGCTCAAATGGAAAAACTCAAAACCAATGAAAGTTGCGTACATATCTAAGGATCACGCTCGTAATTTTGCAAATTTTTTAGAATTTGTTACAGAGACTTATGCCAGAATTCGTGACAGACAGCAATGCTGTTTCTGCAGCGATCCTAAATATAACATCAACTTTAACATAGAAACTTTACTTGGCACAAAAACATGATAAGGAGAGGTTGCTACAGTAGTAAACAACTTCCAAGACTCAACAAAACAAAAATTGCTGTAGTAAAATAAACACATGGGTTATCTCCCAAGAAGTGCTTTTCTTTAACGCCTTTCAGCTAGGCGCAGAAAGTGCAAATCAAGTAACATCAAGAGTAGAAGCATCAACATCATAGCTTGTTCTAATAATAGAATCAAAAGGCAACTTCATTCTCTTTCTATGGAAGTGTTCCATACCTTTCTTGAGAGGAAATTGATATTTAATATTACCTTCCCTCATATCAATAACACACCAACGGTTCGAAAAAAGGTCTTCCCAACACAATAGGACAAGATGCATTGCATTCGATATCCAAGACAACAAAATCAACGGGGACAAGGTTATTATTAACCGTAATGCGCACATTATCAATCCTCCCCAAAGGTTTCTTTTTAACATTATCGGCAAGATTAACATCCAAATAATAATTCTTCAATGGTGGCAAACAATTCTTCAATGGTGGCAAGTCAAGCATATCATAAATCTTCTTAGGCATAACAGAAATACTTGCACCAAGATCAAATAAAGCATTACATTAAAAGTCATTGAATTTCATTTTGATGATCGGCTCCCAACCATCTTCTAACTTCCTAGGAATAGAAGCTTCAAGTCTTAATTTCTCTTCCCTAGCTTTAATGAGAGCATTTGTAATGTGTTTTGTAAAGGCTAAATTTATAGCACTAGCATGGGGACTTCTAGCAAGTTTTTGTAAGAACTTTATAACTTCAGTAATATGACAATCATCAAAGTATAAACCATTATGTTCTACAGCAATGGAATCATTGTCACCAATATTTTGAAAAATTTCAGCAGTTTTATCACAAACAGCAGTTTCAGCAGTTTGTACGATTTGCACTAGGAGTAGAAACATTGCCAACACCAATTATTTTACCATTAATAGTAGGAGGTGCAGCAACATGTGAAGAATCAACATTACTAGTGGTGGTAATAGTCCATACTTTAGCTACATTATTTTCTTTAGCAAGTTTTTCTTTTTCTTCTCTATCCCACCTAGCATACAATTCAGCCAACAATCTAATATTATCATTAATTCTAACTTGGATGGCATTTGTTTTAGCAAACCTAGCATCTTCAACTTTCTCAGGCATAAATTTCAATTTTAAAAGATCAACATCAAGAGCAAGACTATCAACCTTAGAAGCAAGAATATCAATTTTACTAAGCTTTTCTTCAACAGTTTTATTGAAAGCAGTTTGTGTATTAATAAATTCTTTAAGCATCACTTCAAAACCAGAGGGTACACTCTTATTATTGTTGTAAGAATTACCATAAGAATTACCATAACCATTACTATTAGAAGGATATGGCCTAAAGTTTGTTACCATAATTATTCCTATAAGCATTGTTGTTGAAATTATTACTCTTTATGAAATTCACATCAACATTTTCTTCTTGAGCAACCAATGAAGCTAAAGGAACATTATTAGGATCAATATGAGATCTACCATTTGCAAGCATAGACATAATAGCATCAATCTTATCACCCAAAGAAGAGGTTTCTTCAACAGAATTTACCTTCTTACCTTGAGGAGTTCTTTCAGTGTGCCATTCAGAGTAATTGATCATCATATCATCAAGTAATTTAGTTGCGGCGCCCAAAGTGATGGACATAAAAGTACCTCCAGCAGCTGAATCCAATAGGTTCCTTGAGGAAAAATTCAGTCCTGCATAAAAGGTTTGGATGATCATCCAAGTAGTCAGTCCATGGGTTGGGCAATTCTTTACCAAAGATTTCATTCTCTCCCATGCTTGAGCAACATGTTCATTATAAAATTGTTTAAAATTCATTATGATACTTCTCAAAGATATAATCTTAGCAGGAGGATAATATTTACTAATAAAAGCATCTTTGCATTTAGTCCATGAATCAATACTATTTTTAGGCAAAGATAGCAACCAATCTTTAGCTCTTCCTCTTAATGAGAAAGGAAACAATTTTAGTTTTATCCTTATACTTTTGGATTTCACAAAGTTCAACAAAATTATTAAGGTGGGTAGCAGCATCATCAGTACTAACACCAGAAAATTGCTCTCTCATAACAAGATTCAGTAAAGCAGGTTTAATTTCATAGAATTCTGCTGTAGTAGCAGGTGGAGCAATAGGAGTACATATAAAATCATTATTATTTGTGCTAGTGAAATCACACAACTTAGTATTTTCAGGAGTACCCATTATAACAGTAGTAAAATAAACTAAGCAAATAAAGTAAAGACAAGTAACTAATTTTTTGTGTTTTTGATATAGAGAACAAGACAATAAATAAAGTAAAGCTAGCAAATAATTTTTGTGTGTTTTGTTTAAGTGCAGCAAACAAAGTAGTAAATAAAATAAAGCAAGACAAAAACAAAGTAAAGAGATTGGAAGTGGAGACTCCCCTTGCAGCGTGTCTTGATCTCCCCAACGGCGCTGAAAAAGTCTTGGCGTGTAGTCAACACGTCCGTTGGGAACCCCAAGAGGAAGGTGTGATGCGCACAGCAGTTTTTCCCTCGTAAGAAACCAAGGTTATCGAACCAGTAGGAGCCAAGAAGCACGTGAAGGTTGTTGGTGGAGGAATGTAGTGCGGCGCAACACCAGTGAAACCGACGCCAACGTGGAACCTGCACAACACAATCAAAGTACTTTTCCCCAACGTAACAGTGAGTTTGTCAATCTCACCGGCTTGCTGAAAACAAAGGATTAAGCGTATCGAGTGGAAGATGGTGTTTGTTTGCAAAGAACAAAGCAGTAGAATGTATTCAGATGTAAAAGAATGGACCGGGGTCCACGGTTCACTAGTGGTGTCTCTCCAATAAGATAACTAACATGCTGGGTGAACAAATTACAGGTGAGCAATTGACAAATAAAGATTCAATACATATCAACGATGATTACTATGTGATTTAATCAGGGCATTACGACAAAGTACATAGACCGCTATCCAGCATGCATCTATGCCTAAATAATCCACCTTCAGGTTATCATCCGAACCCCTTCCAGTATTAAGTTGCGAACAACAGATAATTGCATTAAGTATGGCGCGTAATGTAATCAACACAAATATCCTTAGACAAAGCATCAATGTTTTATCCCCAGTGCAACACATCCACAACCTTAGAACCTACTGTCACGATCCCAGATTTAATGGAGGCATGAACCCACTATCGAGCATAATTACTCCCTCTTGGAGTTACAAGTATCAACTTGGCCAGAGCCTCTACTAGCAACGGAGAGCATGCAAGAACATAAACAACACATATATGATAGATTGATAATCAACTTAACATAGTATTCTCTATTCATCGGATCTCACCAAACACAACATGTAGCATTACAAATAGATGATCTTGATCATGTTAGGCAGCTCACAAGATCTATAACAATGATAGCACAAGCGGAGAAGACAACCATCTAGCTACGCTATGGACCCATAGTCCAAGGATGAACTACTCACGCATCAATCCGGAGGCGGGCATGATGATGAAGAGCCCCTCCGGTGATGATTCCCCTCTCGGGTGCGGAGGCGTCTCCTGAATCCCCGAGATGGGATTCGTGGCGGCGGCCTCTCGCAATGTTTTCCGTATCGTGGCTCTCGGTGGGGGGTTTCGCGACGGAGGCTTTAAGTAGGCGGAAGGGTAGGTCAAAGGGCGTCACGAGGGCCCACACAGGGCCGCGCGGCCCGGCGCGCCGCCCTGTGTGTGGCCACCTCGTGGCCCCACTCGTCTCCTCTTCGGTCTTCTGGAAGCTTCGTGCAAAAATAGGACCCGGGCGTTGATTTCGTCCAATTCCGAGAATATTTCCTTACTAGGATTTCGAAGCCAAAAACAGAGAAAAATAGCAACGGCACTTCGGCATCTTGTTAATAGGTTAGTGCCGGAAAATGTAAAATAATGCTGTAAAGTATGTGTAAAACACTCAAGTATTGTAATAAAAGTAGCGTGAAACATAAGAAATTATAGATACGTTTGAGACGTATCAGCCGCCTTCCACCTCCCATTGATAAACTCAATCTTTCAGCAATCATCTCCTCTCCTATTCCACATAACTATCTTGTTGCCCTCCGCGACCCTGCCTGGCGTCAGGCTATGCAGGAAGAGTACGATGCTCTCATGCATAACAACACCTGGTCCTTAGTACCCCCTCCCCCCGGTGCCAACATCGTATCTGTCAAATGGATTTTCCGTCATAAACACAATGCGGATGGTACCCTCGCTCGTCATAAGGCTCGCTGGGTTGTTCGGGGCTTCACCCAGCAGCGGGGCGTCGACTTCGATGAGACCTTCAGCCCCGTCGTCAAACCCGCCACCATCCGCGTCGTTCTCTCTCTAGCTCTCTCTCAACAATGGCCTATCCACCAACTCGACGTCAAAAATGCCTTCCTTCACGGTGATCTCACTGAGGAGGTCTATAGCCAACAACCTTCTGGTTTCCTCGACCCTCGCTATCCTTCCCATGTCTGTCGTCTCCAAAAATCCCTTTACGGACTCAAGCAAGCTCCCAGGGCGTGGTTTCAGCGCTTCGCCGCCCATGCTCGCACCATCGGGTTCATTGCCTCCAAATCTGATGCTTCTCTCTTTACTTTTCACAAAGGGGACCAAACAGCCTATCTTCTCCTCTATGTCGATGACATCATTCTCACGGCTTCTTCTCCACATCTTCTTCACAATATCATTAGCACTCTCGGCTCCGCCTTCGCCATGAAGGATCTCGGTCCTCTCCATCATTTTCTCGGTATCTCCGTCACTCGCACTCCCACTACTCTACATCTTTCTCAGCGTCAGTACATTCTCGATATTCTATCCAGGGCTGGCATGCGTGATTGCCAACCTTCTTCTACACCCATCGACACAAAACCAAAACTTGTCGCCACTAGTGGTAACCCCTATCCCGATCCTTTCCACTATCGCAGCCTCGCCGGGGCTCTCCAATACATAACTCTCACTCGTCCTGACATTTCCTATGCCGTTCAACAAATCTGTCTCCACATGCATGATCCTCGCGACTCTCATTATCAACTCATCAAACGCATTCTTCGCTATCTAAAGGGGACACTAGACCTCGGTCTCGTTCTTCACTCCACTTCTTCCCATAACATGGTTGCCTACTCGGATGCCGATTGGGCTGGATGCCCGGATACACGACGGTCAACTTCAGGGTTTTGTGTGTACTTGGGTGATAACTTGGTGTCATGGTCCTCTCGCCGGCAGCCCACTGTCTCGCGCTCTAGTGCTGAGGCCGAGTACCGTGGGGTGGCCACTGTGGTTGCTGAGACTTGTTGGCTCCGCAGTCTTTTGCAGGAGTTGCGGCGTCCCGTGAACACCGCCACGATTGTCTATTGCGACAACGTCAGCGCTGTATACCTCTCGGCCAACCCGGTTCAGCACAGGAGAACCAAGCACATTGAGCTCGACATCCATTTTGTTCGCGAGAAGGTGGCTATTGGAGCTGTTCGTGTTCTCCATGTACCTTCTAGCTCTCAGTCCGCTGACATTTTTACCAAGGGTCTACGCACAACATTGTTTCAGGAGTTTCGGTCCAGTCTTCACGTCGACACCCCTCCTAGTTCAGACTGCGGGGGCATGTTAGGCCACCGACCAGCCTGGCCCATTAGCCCAGGCGCCGGCGGTGGTTAGGGTTTAGGCTTAGCTCTTAAGTTAACTTGTAAACTTGTAACACAAGATGTACTCTCTATATATATGTATGATCGGCACGAGGAAGGGCCATCGAGTCTCCCGTGACCTTATTATTTCATATATCTTGTGTTACATTGGTTAAATTAGTAATGTTCCTCAGTCTGAAAATCTAGGTGAAGCTGCAACATCCTCGCCAATTTCAGAACAAGACGCTACTGCTTCAGCATCCCAAGGAAATACTACAACGAATGACAAGGTTTGCAACAGTGGTTCAAATGGATGCACGATTCAAGGCTGTACAAATAGTGAACATGGAGGCACACATCTATGCATCTCACGGTATGATTGCTGCACCCCCATGGAGCTCTCACAGCGCTTTGGATTTTCGGCCGTCCGATCGAGCTGACGTGGCGTGATCTCGGCCGTCGTTCCGTTCAGGGCGCTGAGGCCCTCCCACAGACCCACTTTTTATCCACGGGTCCTGTGAAGCCCGCTCGGCCCAGACTCAATCCCGTCGCTCCCTCTCCCCTTCCTCCTCCGCTCCCAGCCGCCGCCTCCGCTCGGCGCCCGCCCTCCGCGCCCCCGCTCGCCCCTGCCCCTTCCCGCTCACCCGCCCATCGCGCCCTACCCCTTCCTGCTCATCTGCTCCTTTCCCCATCACCCCATCTCCACAGCGGTTCAATGGCGCCGGCCTCGAAGCAGCGGAACTCGACGAAGCTGCGGGACGGGGCAGCGAAGACCGGCGGCCGGGGAGAGCAGCCGGCGGCGGCGGACGGCGGAGATGGCTGGGGCGGGCGGGAGAGCGCCGGCGGCAGGGAGGCGCACAGGGGCGGGCGGGCGCACGGGGACGGGTGATTTGCCTTCCTTTTCCCATCTTGTTCTTCCGCCTAGATTTGCCTACCTCTTCTTCATCTTGTTCTCAAAGCCTACCCCTGCCCTGTTTTCTTTTGGATTCATTTGCAGGTCGTCGCGCTACTGGGATTGCCGCGTCGGGTGACCGCGGCTGTTTTCGTCGGCCTGCTGTTCGGTTCCAACCTTGGTAAGCCTGCTCTTTTCCATCCTCTTATTTAGTGGTGCGGCTGCCTGTGTCTGTGTATGTGTGGTAGAGCCAGGAAAAAGTCAGCTTGTGCCTTTGGTATGATCTGAAAAAAAACACAGATTTCAAGATCCACCGTAGTAATTCTAATAATTGGTCCACTGGATATTCAAATTAATCTACTAAATATTCTAATTAGTACGCTGAATACTATGTATTTCTTCCCCTAATCAGAAAGCAGATTACCCATCTCTTAGTTTCCATCAGGCTGTGCAGAGCATGGATAGAGGTGTAGGAAGAGAGGGAGAGAGGAAGAGGGTGCAATTTTTTTGTTTCCAGCATGTAATTTCTATTTGTGCTTCTCTTGTTCGGTTATATCTCTGATGCTGCCACTGTCAGGTGGGGAAGCTAGAGCCTGTTTCCCTTCCTTATCTGTGTGAAGGAGTGGTAGAACCTGTTTTCCTTGCTTATTGGTGTGTAGGATTCAGGACTGGTAGCTTCGTCGTTGTCTGCTAGGACATGTGAGTTAATTTTAGCTAGCTACATGGATCCTAATAGATTGCACATATGCTCTAAAAAGATTAAGAACCTAGACTTCGCTGCATCCAAGTAGTTCACATAAGTTAAATTATGTCCACAGCTAAGAACTTAAATATCGACATGACCTACAGTTGCCCGTATAAAAAGGAGCATTAGGATAAGTACGCAACATGAAGTATTTAGCGGTACAGAGTTAAACATCATTACCATGTATATATATACAGTTTACGACATAGGGTGGATTATAAAAATAATGGTTGGAATGTTACGGAACCACATCTGGGAGAGATATATATCAGGCAAGAGGCGTGTGTGTGCGCGCGCCTGAACTTGAACCACCGCCGTGAACAATTCATTAAGCTGGGCTTGCCTTTAATTCAGGCTGAGTAGTTGAGGTACAGATCCAGAGCCTTGGTCATCTAAAATAGTCTGCTGGAAGCAGCTGTGTGGTTTTGGGTGACACTGGATTGGCCTCGCGGTGTAGCCATGTTTCTTGAGTTTGTTAATCTAATGGCGCTTTTCTTACCTCTGCGTTTGGTGTTGCCTATATAGATGAAATTTCCCTGCTGTCTAGATAGGCGACCTTGGTTTTCTCTTGTCTTGCTTTAGCTCAGTTTAGTTTCTTCTCGTTTCGCTGTACTCTTGCAGACGATGCGTATTAGTTCTTTCATGTGCCTGCTTTTCTTACCATGTGTTGGTTCTCGGTCCTAATATTTTGTTCGTCATTGTTGTGTGCTCCAGATTATTTGCTGTTGTGGGTTGTTGCTGGAGTGTCCGTGACGTTCTGCTTGGACTCCTTGTTTGTCAGGTACCCATCTTTGCCTATTTGGTATCAGTGCATGCTTATCTCTTGTGCTTACGTGCATTTTATTCTTGTTACTGAATAATGTGTCTATGTTCCTGATAAAAGTGCCTCCTATGGGTTCTACCCTTGCTTTGGTGTGTGTCTTCTTTGTGCATTTATTTTCTTTGTGCCACAGGATGCTCGTCCTCTCATATTCTCCTCTGCATTTGTTGGAGTTGGTTGCTTCCCATTATCGCTTGTTGTACCATGCCTACCTGCGTGAGGTGGGCGGCAATGATTCCGTCCTTGGAGGCGTGGACCTTGAGACCGCTCGTACCATGCCTACCTATGTGAGGTGGGCGACGATTTGTTGGAGTTTTTTTGGTCAGCCATGTCGTGTACTTTGCAATGCCCATTCGAGGAATCGGCCTTGCAAGCCGTTTGCTTCCTACAACGTCTCTATGGGTTTGTGATCGTGACTTCAACTACGAGGGAATGCGAGCTTATAGGGACCTCACCCATTCTGCGAATGGTTCTTGCAGTTTCGGTACTTCGGTTAGGTGGTGTTGTGTCTCCTATTAGTGCTGGTGGTTGTGTAGATACTCTTAGTGAGTCAGTGTGGTGTCAACTGATATGTAATCAGCTTATTTCTTCTGTTTGTAACATGTAGCGTACTTTTTTAGCTGGATTTATTGTTCTAGGAATTACCCGTTTGTTGATTATGTGTCAAAGAATACTCTACTGCCTCTCTCTTGTCTCTATGATAATGAACCTGCACTCTTTCTCTTCTATTTTAGTTATTCCAAGTTCCCCTCTTCAGGGCTACCATTTGGCTATGGATAATCAACTTGTACTGCCGTCGTGTTGACAATAGTGGACTATCCTGGATGTGTGTATGTTTCAGTTCTAATGTGCGGTTTGGCGTTCTTGTCTGTTTCAGATTGACTGCTGCTGCGAGGTGTTGCTGAGACTGAGCTGCTGCTGGTACTTCCTTGTTTGCCAGGTAGTGATCTCTGCCCATTTTGTATTAGCACATGTTTGTAGCTTGCTCACATGTATATTATCTTTCTTCATGACTGTGAATGTAATGGTCCTGATAAAAGTGTGCCCTCTCAGCATTCCTGTCCTTTGGTATTTGTCACCTTCGCTTGTTCATATATTTGGAACACTTGCTTGATAATTAGTATTTATCTACGGCAAAAACTTTTTTCAACTTATTACATTTTTATCCATCATCCACGTGCAGCAGGTTATCTCCTCTCCATCTCTTTCTCTCCTCTCTCTCTCTCAAAGGAACAGAGAAAATCTCAACTTTATATGTTGGTGCAGATCCGTTTTTGTTAAGCTCACAAGGTGTTTGATGAAAACTCTAGCTAATATTATTGTTGATAGGAAGTGGCAGCGCGTGGTGGTGGTCCACCGGGAGCAGCAGTTGTGGTCCATCTTTTCCTCACAGGCTTAGGTGCACTCTCTTTTCTATCTGCATCTCTCTCTATCTCCCGTTCAAGAACCTCCTGTGAAGGGAGATCTCCTGGAGGCTGAGGTAAGAGCGGAGGCAAGCTACTCCTGTTTGATTTAGTTCTAGAGTATTTTTTTGCAAATCAGCTATTATTTGTGCGTAAAGGAGCGGGAGAACATCTATATCCCCTTAATAATGTTATTTTTGCAAATCCATAGCTCTGATAAGGTTAGCTTAACTCTCTGTCAGGTTGTCTATTTATGCCATTCCTTTTGAAATGGTAAATTGGGCCTGTTCTCTTGCAACTAGCAGAAGTTCCGAGTTACTGAAAGTTTGTTTCCTGATGAGATTATTGGTGATCTTTTGTTTAACTGCCTTAAATAAAGGAGGAACAAAGGGACAATTAGGATTACAGTTTCCTTATTGGCATTACAAAAATTTGAGTATAGATGGGAAGTTAGTTTGCCTGTTTGAGATCATCAGGATTCTTATATAATTAAGGATACCTCAATTTATAGAACCTACGATTTTCTGTGCAGGGCACCCAATAGTCGTGAAACAGAGAATGGTGTCCCTGAAACAACACTGACTCGGTGTCGTGTGGCTGCCCACTAGCGGCAAGGGCGCACCCATCGACTAAAATTGAGGGCACCACCCTTGGCAGTCCGATCTTTACGAGCTTACATGCGCGTTGGCCTCCGATGCTTATGGTGAGCTTCTACCATTCTTTAATTTCTGCATCTCTGGATCATTGATCATCTCTACATTAAAATTTTCATACTTTATTTTGTCTCCATTAGGTTGCAACTGATCATGAGCAATCTCTACTTATTTATCCTGGATAAAAAAACTCAACTCTTTTCTTATGATTCTGCTCCTTTGTGACTGCCTTTTTTCCCGGAAAGAAATACAATATTCTAAATTAACTTATTTCCGAACTTCTGATATTCTGCAGGTTTCGATCATTTCATAGGTTCCATGTTGCATGAGTCGAGGATCGGATAGCATAGTTGTGTTGTCCACAGCTCCCGAAGATGAGCCAACACATTGGCACCGGGTTCTGATTTCTGAAGACTGCCCTTTTACTTAGTGAAACACTTCACTTCTTTATTTCCTTGTGCCCTATTTTATGTAATATGCACTTGTTTTTTGCAGATTATTTTCTACCCTATGATCCTACAGAAGTGACACATGGTCAAATTATTGAAGGCTCTGATGATCTCCCCGAGGGAGGAGAATCCATGTCTGAATATTCACTTGGAGTGCTTGTAAGTTTCTTTCACATGTCTATCATTGGTCTATGCTTTTATCCTACCAGATGATACATCTGTTATATTGGCCTAAGCAAATATGGTTGATCAAATTATATGCCTTGTTTCTTCCTGTATGTGATCATTAAGTTTATTAGCATGCTATCACTTTGTACTGTGTTATACTGCTTGAAATTTGTCTCTGATGTAGCCATTCGTAGACCCTATGTAATAAATGCTAGCATGAATAATTTTGTAAGATGCCACATTGTGTCATCTAAATTCCATACACCTACCATTTGTCAAATAAGAAGTTCAAATTCAATAGGAGAATTCATGTGGTTTGTATTACACTGCTTGGAAATCGTGACTGATGCCAGTTTAGTAACCATCCATAGATGTAAGCAAAGGGAGTGCTCTATTCGTCCTATCTGATGCTCTACATTTTATTTTTCATACAACAACAGAGGTCAAACCTTGGTGAGGGATTTTATGATGTGGTGAACTTGTGTGATTCGCCAATATCAATCGCACCATTTGCAAGAGTCTCTTTCAGAAACTGCGACTCAAAGTCACTTGTCATTGATGTTGAATTTCTTGTGTATCCATTTAGTCAGTAATAGAACAACGACAGCTCAAAAAAAGTAAAAGAGCAACAACATCGAAGATGCCTCCATTTTTTCTCTTATTTTTTGGCTGTTTTTACTGGAGATGGAAGACCTGTAGGATTTTGCATCGGAGCGTGATTAAGATTACATTGCAGAAATTCAGTTTGCCAAGTGTTTTTTGTTTACCTTTGTACTGCTATGTTTTGTGACCTATAGATATGGTCAATCCGGAGTTCCTCCGCTGTATTCAAGAGTAGTTAGGACGACTTGGGGAAGATGTTCTTATTATTTTCTTGAAACTGCGTTAAGCTGTTCTTATTATTTTCTTCAGCCTAAAAGGATGCAGTGTAGGATTGTTAGTTGACGTTGAGCTTTTACTTCACTACTTTGTTCACTGGCTCTTACTTTTGTCAGTGACAAAGTCTGCATAGAAATGTGAGACTTAGATGGTCTCAATCAGACTGAGTTTCATGTTATGCTATATATAAGTGAAATATTGCTCCTGATTTACCACTCTGCTTGGATTGCAATACTGCTGCAATATTTCTTTTGCCTATAACATTTTGTGTGGTGTCACCAAAGACTCCAAGTATAGTTCAATTTCAGTTATTTACTTCAAGATACTCCAAGCACATAGTTGGATAATCGCTATTATATGAGTGGCTTAAATGTTTTGGACACTGAATGTCTTTCTACTATAGAAGATGAGAACAATTATGCTTAGTTCTGTAAATGTCTATCGCATATACTTCCTCAATGTGAAGGTATTGCATTTTGTACTCATGAGACGCAGATTTATGGTATCCAGACCTTACACGTGTATACATCTGGTTCCATTATACCACGAATTGCTTAGTCTTCAAATTTACATATGTTATCATCTCCCACCTGATTTTTATCACCGTTATATACAATGTAATTCAGTGTGGATTCAACGGGATCGTGCGCCAAGGCGCACAACTAAATCTAGTAATCCATAATTCAAGGCCGCACATAAGATGCTGTGCAGTCATTGGGTGCACCAAGGTAGCGCGTACGGGCAGTCAAGGCCGCACAGACCGTTGTATTAAGCATGGGGGCGGCAAGAGGTGTAAGTATGATCGGTGTGGGAAAGGTGCCAGAGGGAAGGCAGATTATTGCATTGCGCATGGCGGGGGAAGGCGATGCAAGTTTCAAGGATGCAGGAAGCATGCACAAGGGCCAAGGGATTATTGTCTGGAACATGGTGGCGGCAGACGCAAGTATCTAGGATGTAGCGCAGGCACATGTGGGGAAGATCTCTGCTCTATGCACATAACAAGTTTGTTGAGTGGTAATAATTCTGACCATGAAATGATGCCAGCACCAGCACCCGCATGTCAGGCCAAGATGGTAGTACCATCCAAAAGAAGAAACTCTCACTCAGTGATTGGAGGGGGATCTCAGAAAAGGCAGAACACCAATGATTATTTTAACACTTCTGTTGAGGTATGAAATGTGTTAATTATGTACTTGTGACGTAAACCAGTTTTATTTTTACTCATAAGTGTTGTTTGCATATTTCCAGACTGGAGAGCAAAAGGTCAGAGTTTTTCTTTTTCAGAACGATATGCTGAAAGCAGTGAGTAAACAACTCTTTACCTTATTTCTAGTATAGGTTTTTTCCACTTACCATTCTCTCGGTTGAGTAGGCCATGCCTGAAATGACGAGCACTTTTAACTGTGAATACATAATTATGAATTGACTAAGTAAGCAAACAGTATGATTAGCACGTTTATTCTCTACCCTTTACTTCTAGCATCACTGCATCAGTCCTTTTGTTCAATGGGTGCAGAGAACATAAACATAGCACATAAGGATGAACTATTAGCACCCTTTACTTCTAGGATCACTGCATCTGTCACCGACCGTTGGTATTTCGTGAAAAAAATATTTCTTCTTTTGTTGATTCTGGCTTGGTAATCTGGGCAACAAAGAAACCATGCGCATGCTTTCATTCACTAGTGACACACAAGCTGGTTGTGGCTTCTCAGCTTCCATTCATCCATGTAGCTAGAAGAGTGATAAGGTATGAACTGATTTTGTAATATAACAAACATTTATGCTCTGTGCTTAGATAAACTGGACTTCCAGCACTGTGAATGTGTAAGTTCAATGAGTAAAATAACAACTATGGGATCTGATTTGACCTCGAAACATTCTAATGATTGGTGTGCTCACTTGTCACTTAACAGGCAAACAACTCGCAGGTTGAATCCGAGAGTGACCTCTGCAGCACGATCTCCATCTCAACAGCTAGCTACGACTTCTCTGACTGCGGTCTTTAAGAGTTGACAGAGGAGGTCTACACTGCACTTGATCACAATTCATTTATTTTGTGGTAATTTTGTTGTCAAGATGGCATCAGACAACTCTCGTCTGTGGTTTAACTGAATACTAGTAGTGATTATGGTCAGAGCTCTGGAGATATGAGCTAGAAACAAGCTCTGAATTCTGAACTAGGACATGTCTGGACTGAAGATATTTTTACGTAAGGTAGAAAAATCCACTGGGCTAGGTAATGTTTTTCTGCTCCATCCCATTCCCGTGGGGATGAACTGGCTGCTTGTTTGGAAGGAAATATGGACTGATATATTTTGAGTTCAAGCCCGTTTCTTTCAGTAATATATACTCCAGAGTTTTACTTCGGAGTTCCAACAGAGCATCTCTGAAACATTTTTGAGCACAAACTGACGAGGGGAAAAAGCTGCAGTACTAAGCATTTTTTTTTTGAAATGGAGGCTATGCCCCAGCCTCTTCATGGATAGATGCATATTACCTTCTTTATTATTTTATTTAACAAAGGTCCGGCAAATATCATACATCAAGAGTTAGCATATTCATGCAGTGTTTGATAAGCACAAATAGTTTGTCAAAGTTGCATATACCTGAACAGTCAGAGAGGCGAAGCAAAATACTCCATCCCGAAAAGGATGTTGGAGATTCATCTAAATTCGGACTGTCATCTGTGTAACATGCATATCTCGTGCTGTTGTGGTCTTGTGTGAAACCGTTTGCATCAATCAGGAGGCTCCCGACTAGCCAGGTTCATACATTTGTGAGCATGTATGCGACACTCCATCCTCGATTCGACAGATATGATAATGTAATTTATTTTTAGAAGGCCGTAGTATTGACAGAAGCAGGAAATTACACACTGAGACAAATCTAATCTCCAAGCTGAGACTAGTTAGGTCTTGTTATAATTCTAAAAATTCGTGCAATTATGACGATGAGCCTCCTAGCTGTATTGTGAGCAAACTGATGGACGATGTAATTTGTTATCTAAATATAAATAAAGTTGCCGTGGTGGCTTTCTCTCAAAAACTGAAGCAGAGACGGAATCTAATCTTCAAGCTGAGACTAGCTATATTTTGAAATAAAACAATAGTGAATCGCTTAATTTTTAAGATGACGAATTATGGTATCCTCCCGGATAGCAAATTGGTCCGGCTCGCCAAGTGCTTCCCGCAGAAGACGCAGTAGCACTTGCCCTTCCAGCCGCCCCTGATGCACCTGTGTTCCTGTACACGGGCGAGGAATAGCTTTGCCTCCATCCAGCACTCCGCCTTGCAGCTCCACCCTTTGCAGAAGGGTATGTTAGGTACCCTGTACTTGCACACCTCTGGCTGATCTGAATAACGGACACAACAACATACAAAAAGGAAGAATCAAATAGAGAAGAGAACACAGCTAAACAGGATCCGGCAGGGAACACAAACCGTCATCGCCCGCCGCAACAGATGTAGGGTTTGCGTCCAAAATCACGAGCACCAGGAGAAAGCAGAGAGCGGCACGCCTCATGTCCATGATCGATGCCTGTCAGCCAGCTTAATCTGCTTCTGCTAGCCTAGCAGGCTTTCTCTCGCACTCTTTGCGGTGGGCAATTCTTCGAAATCAGTATGCGAACTGCGTTAAGGATGGCGTAACTATATATAGGCGTTCCTTGCAGTTAGAGAATCAAGGATCTAGCTACCGTTTTTTTGTTATAACTACCTGCGACTCTGCGAGAGGAGAGGAGGGAAGAAAGGATCGCGTCCGGGAATCAAGTTACGTGATCAAAGATTCCAAGACTTCCTGCATTTTATTTTAAACTTGAAAAACTGGGAACCGCAAGAAAACTCTACTACTCCACCCGATCCAGCTTGGAGAGCAATTTAGAAAGAAAAAAATCTATAATTAGTAGAGGAAAACAAGGAGCTTAGTAAAGGAAAGAAAATGATTTTCAAATATTCTGATTTTGTTTGCGAATTCATAGAGCTTTACTGATTAACTGACAGTATTACAATCACTCCGAAGAGTACCAACGAGAAAACGTGGGTTATAGTTAATCCACAGACGTCTCTTTCTATCAATGCTAGCTTGTTTAGCACATAGATGGGCAGACATGTTTGCTTCATGCCCAACAAAAACAATGCTAACACTAGTCAAAGTTCTACTAATCTCCCTATTTTTGGCAAATAGATCTAATTTCTGAGTGGTTATCATCATCCGCATTACATAGATTCACCCGAGAGTCACTTTCTATGATCACTTGGTTATAGCCTTTCTCCGCTGCGAGTTTAATTGGCTCTCGGATTGCCATCGCCTCCATAGTCTAATTTCCTCTCGGATTGCTATCACCTCCATACTCACCTCCATAGTCTAATTTCCTCTCAGATTGCTATCACCTCCATAGTCATTGCATTCGCCACATGTTCATGCCACAGAGCTTGCGATCTGATCATGTTCCCCTGGTGGTCACGAACGACCAGGCCGGTGCATCTAGACATGATATCATCAAAGAAACTTGCATCTGTATTGATCTTTATAGTACTTGGCTCAGGAGGTTTCCAACGTACCTTCTGCTTTTGAATCTTTTTCTTCCTTTTTCGGCCGATTTGAGCTAGATTGAAGGTGGTTTGCAAGACCCAGCGGGCTGAACCAGTCATAGTACGACCCCCTTCGCCATGCTTGCGCGTATTCCTTTCTTTCCATGTAGCCCACCATCTTCATATATAGGATCATACTAATATGATCAGACGAGCGCATTGTGCCATTACTACATGTCCTCCCATAGTAGACGGAAACAGGGAAACGGTATGACCTTCCCTGAACCGGAATCGCCGTACCGAATCAAGGTTCGTGGATGAGATAGGATACGGTACAATTCGGTTATCGGTACGTGTTCCCGGACCGTCGGTACAACACCCCAATTCAGCGCCCCCCCGTATGCTAGGTTCACGTTTCAAACCGAGCAATGACGCATGGAACAGAAGCCTAATCGACCACTAATGTCATGCAAACGGAAGCCTAATCATATTAGGAAACTATTGATATGATCCATGGAATCAATCAATCAATTGAATCCTTTTTCTGCGTCTGCCATCAATGGATCAATTGATATAAGTGTCCTCCGGTTCAACGTCCGCTCCTGCCAATATTTGTGCATGACATTCTTCTCACATGAGGCTTAGGCAAGGATCCAAGGCTCATATTTGATTGCTCGACAGCTCGAGGATCCATTATCTCATACCGCGTTCCTCGATCCACCGTCTCGTAACAGGTTCATCATCCCAGAATTGATGGGTCCGTCCCCTCAATCAGAAAATCTTTGGAGAGATGTATACCTCTGTTGTACGCTTCCGAGCAATGTCCCTCATTTTCGTCGTACTGGGAACATGGCTACTATGTATGCTCCCTGACATATAGTGTTATACCTAAAAAATGTAAGGGAAGCATTTCCCGCATGTTCTTTTACATATCATTGTGTTAGACTCAAGGGATGCGCAGCCGAGAAGGCACCCAAAACATGGATAATTTGGCAAGAGGCATGCAGAAGGCACCCAGGAGCAAGGTGCACGCAGATACGACACTCCTGAAGCATCATCCGGCCAGGTGAACCGCCACGAGCTAGTCGGCAGGCCGCCATATCTAGTCAGCATGTAAGTCGCCATGCCCTACTCAATGGGAACCATAGATCAGCATGCCGCCATGGCTCAGTGAGCAGGACGACGTTGACACTCTACTTGGTCTATCATCTTAGGTTGTCACAACTTAGTCGCCAGGGGAACGCCAGAATCTACTGGATAAGTAGCCATATTTCACTTGGCAAGCCAACTCTTATAACTTAGGATGTCACCCGGCATATCTTACTCGACAAGCCATCATCCTAATCAGCTAGCCTCTATGCACATGTAGCGCTCGGGTTGTGCCACAATCGGGCTTGTTAGCCAGTTGTGGTGGCGCATAAGGTTAGCTAAGCATCCAAAGACCTGCACCAAAACACCCTTATGATGACCTCAAATGGAAAATTGCTCAACATGGAAGTTGATCGCATTCACGGTCTACAACCCTGCTTTTGGAGTCATCTTGATTTGAGTTTGCGTGTGACCTGGAGACTCATGACAAGGTTCGGGTAGCCCATCCTACTGCCTGATGGATTCCAAGCTGAAGCTAAAGATGAGTGTGTGGATGCATCAAGATGGCTTTATATGGAAACATATCAACAAAGGAGTCGTTAGTCTCTTCGAGACGCACACATTTGCCTTTTGGAACATCTCCCGAGTTATAATGCAACTTCATAGTCGAATCCGAACCGTGTCCGAGTTAGGCTAGAACTAGGCTATTTACACGGAAATTAGAGTCTTTTATTAAACGTGTAGCGAAGACCTTTGATTGTACAAAAAGATTTGCCACCTCATATATATGTGAGACATGATGGCCGATGGAATAACACCAATCGAATCTATCAATCTATCATATCTTAGCCTCTTCACTTTATCCATTTGCCCTTGTACCTTGCGTTTACGTTCTTTCGTAATTAGCTATGCTAGCGAGTTGCAAAACCATGTGGATCTAAGGGCGGCCGGGCCAACCTGGAGCAGCCCATAGCTCATGCGAGCCCTGGTGGGTCTATCAACACCCGGATTTTTAAGTCCAGATGCCTATTATGTCATTCATCGCAATCCCAGGAATATTGTTATTGCGAGGCATAATAGTTAAGTATCACAGTCATTATTTATTACAAACCATATTGTCTTACAACTTGAATCACATGATTCATATTACACAAATAGTTGATCTATTGATCAACAAACAAACACAAGTTCATAGCGAAAGCATAAAGATAAAGGGACTCTCTAGTCCACAGGCCAACACTTGACGTCAGAAGACTCCTAGTTGTCGTAGGCGTCCTGCTGATCATCTCCTTGGTAGTTCTGTTCGTCTTCATACTCTGGCCATTTGAATAGCCAGGACCAAGCCGTGAGTACTTTAAGTACTCGCAAACTAATACTAGTGTAAGTGCTAGCAATTCTAGTAAGGGTGCTAAGCTCTAGTTTATTTGCATATAGCCAATTTTAGTTCACAAGTATTTTATCAAAGACTTATTCATGTGCTAACTAACTCAAGTGGGAACATTAGTGTCCTTCCCACAACAATGTTGTGATTCAAATTCAAGTCACCATCCACCATTCATTTTATCAACCTTTTCAAGAATCTAACACTGGAAACTGTATGGCCTTTCCAACCGTCCATAACCGTGGACATGGCTATTCGAATAGGTTTACACTGCAGAGGTTGCACACTTGTGCCACAACATTTGATTTCATCCGTCGGGATAACCCCGAATCATCGTAACACAGTACGCGGATCATCAACCATAACCCTTCATTTACAAATCCTAGTATGAGCACCTCTCCCCATGAGCTTGGCCTCCCAGTGAAGACCAACTGTCAACCTGGGAACTGCACAGGGCTTGGCCGTAAAATTCACCTCAATTCACATCATTTCTCAACAACGGAGGCAGCCTCGGCATAACCCCTATGATGTGTGTTCAGAGGGAACCCATACTAAGATACATAAATTTCTAGTTAAGCCCTTACCCATAATCAGGTATTGTGGGGGTACTTTTGAATTGGAAAGGTATCGCATCCAAACCAATATTAGTTTTTAATAAAAAATCACTATCTTCTCTTGGTCATATTCACCTTCAAAATTCATTCAATGGAATGCATCATCATTCCAAAGTTTCAATTTCTTTTCAAGTCACATGTTCCCATCTAGAGTAGTCAAATTTTAATATTAGCACTAACATCTATTTATGAGGGGTGCTAACTACTTGTAATGCTAGTTAGGCTAAGTTTGCTACTCTTGTAGTATTCTAGACTTAGACCAAAGTTAACTATAAAAGGGAACTTAAAGATTCAATTTGAAAACTTGCAAAGTAAAACTTGGGAAAGGTTCATGAAGCATAGAAAAGATGAGTGTGCCTTGTTCTTGGTAGAACTTTGCACTTTGCAAGAATATTAGCTTGCCTTGGTAGTTCTCAAAGTTTTCCTCCTCTTCCTCTTGGTAGCAACCTTCTTCCTCCGGGTATTCTCCGGTGCTAGCGTCTAACTTTGAATACGAGGTATAATCACTCAACTAATTCAATGGATATTCCCACATCACACATATTCACACAAACTACTCTAAGCACACAATTAATATAATTAAGGTGCATTGGTTGTGCTGCTTGAGGAAAATAATTTCCTCTCATTACATATGTAAATGATAGTTTTCATAGGGTTCTTGAGAAATAATTTCCTCTCATTGAAATCTTCTTAAGATTTAATTTCTCAAACAATCATGCATGAATTTATATTGACATAAGTCAACCATTCATTATCATTATTTGAGAAAATGATTTAAATGAGGTAGACCACCTCATACCATTTAATAATTTCCACAAATGATTTAAATCTCCAAGTATTTCATATAAGAGTGTTTGACCAGGGGGACAAACATCACATGAATTCACTTGGGCCAAGATTTAAATGAAGTATAATACTTCATATGATTTGCATAATAGTTTTGGACAATATCACTTTAATAAAATAGTCATATTGTCCATTAATTAAACTAGGGCATGATCATGCAAAGTGACCACACCATTTTCTTGCAAAAACAATTAGTGTAAGTTAAATGTGAGCTATGGGAGTTGGAATTAACTAAATGGGAGTGGCTACACAGTGCCCAGGCACCCTATAGTCTTACGCGGTGCCCCTCCTAAAAATAGTAAGAAAACGTTGTCCATTTCCACACGTTACCTAAAGCGGAAAGTAATGGTCCCCACCGACCCTTCACGCAGCGCCATGCAGCTCATGTATGTCCTAGTAAATGGCCGTTGCCGTTGCTAGTGTTCATGCCAGAAAAAATGTATAAATCGTGTAAAAAATACTTTTACAATCCACGGTTGGCAAAATCCAAGAAAAAAATGCATCGATGGTTGTAAAAAAATATAAAAATTACATTTAAAATCACTAAAATAGTGATCACAAAAACACTAGTGTTTGACATTTTGATCGATTAAAATGTGTTGGATGTAGGAAAATGATAAAAATTACAGCTAGATTAGAGGGAAAAAACAATATAGTTACATCCTTTAAATGATCTGGAAGTGAAAATTTTAAGAGACACAAATTAGTCCGCAAAAATTACAACCAGCAACCCATAATATACATCCTTTTACCGCGATCTGGAAGTGAAAATTTCGAGAGACACAAATTAGTCCGCAAAAATTACATCCAGAAACCCATAATATAAATCCTTTTACCGATCTGGAAGTGAAAAATTTAAAGAGGTAAAAATTAGTCCGCAAAAATTACATCCATGAACCCATTATATACATCCTTCTACAGATCTGGAAGTAAAAAACTAACAAGCATGAATGCACGGAACAAAATCGTAGAAGGATGAGAAGCAAGAAGAGACAATGGGATGGAGACTGAGAGGATCCCACATACGTTAGCATAGCTGCAGCGCTGCTGCTGTCGATTGGGAGCCAGCCATGAGCGTTGCTGCTGTTGTGCACGAGCGCGCGGAAAAACAGAAGGGCGGCACGGCGTGGTGACCCTTGCGGCCTTGCGCACGCAAAGAGCCAAGGCTTTGACTCGAGGCGGCGTTGTGCCCGTCGGGAGACCAAGGCTCTGCATCCTCCACCGGATCGAGGGGCTACAGCTCGCCGCCGAGCAGCGCCGCCTCAGGGCTTGGCGGTCGGACCAAAGGGAACGCCAGCTCACATCCTCCGCCAGATTGAGGAGCTCCAGCTCGCGGCCGAGAAGCGCCGACACGGGGTGGTCTTCAGTGTCGAGGCGAAGGTGGAGCCGAGTGGCACCTAGCTACCCTCGCCACCACATCCTCCATGACCACCGCCCTTCGCCTCTGCCGCCGTCGTTGCTCGATCCGCCCTCGCCCACACCACATCCCAGCCGCACCAACGCCATGGCCGTCTCCCTGATCATTGGGAGGGCGGGATCCTCTCCTTCCAGCTTCGCCGACCTCAGGCTCAGGTTCCACTCGATGGGATCTAGTCCATCTTTCTTCTTTTGGTTGGAATTTGTGGTGAAGACTGGAGAGGTTGCGGGTGGGGATTTTTCTTCCGTGATGTGTGGGTGGGGATGGGGACTGTGTGGACGGAGGAGACAGGAGAGCGATGGGCCTTAATCCGTGGCACGTGCGCGTGCTCCAACTAAAAAGCTAGCGCACCGTTTGATATTGATCCAACCCTCCTAACGAGGGAGCACCGTCTAAGACTAAAACGAGCCCAGGCAGTAATTAGATTATACGTAACTAAATATCTATTTTGGTTGATTTTTAATAATTATTTGTATATGCAAAAGTCCCTGCCTTCTTCTTTTTATCATTTTATTTCTACAACAGATATGGAGGTGGGGCCAGTGGCATGTTGTAGATATTTTTACTAGCTTTCCAACAATATAAAGTTTGCTAAATTTGGCCAAGACAAACAGATTCTATGAATTTTCAAAGTTGGGTCCAGTATTGAATTTGAACTAAATTATTTAAACTAGATTTGAATTAAAAAGGCCGGCGGGAAAACTAACTGGGCCTAAACGATTTAAACGGCCCAAGCCAGCCCACCACACGTCCACGCACGCGTGGGCTGCCTGACAGGGGGGCTCCACCCGTCAGTGGCCTTTAAAAGCCGAATCGGTATGAGCTATTGTGGGGCGTAGGATTAGAACGCAGATCAACGGCTCAGAGCCGTCGTCTTCTCCGGCGAGATGCCGAGCGTCTGGCGGCGAGCCTAGGGGGTCGGAGGGCTAACCGTAGGTCCGTCGAGCGGCGGCGGTGTTCCGTTCGAGGTTGTCGAGGACGAGGAAGAAGCTAGAAGCAGTGGTGCAGCTCGACGAGGCTCCAGTCGATGGCGATTGCTGCAGAGCTTCCGCGGCTCCGATCGCTCGATTGAGCTTGCTCCAGCGACGATTGAGGTAGCTAACGGTGCGAGGAGAGTCAGGGATGAGAGGAGAAGGTGGCGGTGTGCTCAATGGCGTCAAGGGAACGTCGTATTTATAGAGACGCAGGGGTGCTGCGGGGCAGGGGCCAAGTCGACATGCGCGCGGCGTCTCCGGCGAGCTAGTGGGCTAGGCAGCGATGCGGCGCTGTTCAGCCTGTCCAGGCGAAGCTATTGGCGGCGACAGCGGGTCCGGGCGGTGCCTAACTTGGTCGCATTGCGTCCATGTCTGCCGCAGCGGCCACGGGATTTGGTCGTCGTCTCCGGCGGCGGCGGGCAAGGGTCGCGGTCGTGGGCGTGTCTGGCGCGTCTGCGGTGGCGCTGCGACGCTCAACGCGTCGAAGGAGGGGCCAGGGCGTGTGTGAGGCTGTGGCACTGCGCGTGTCTAGTGGTGCCCGCGGCGTGCACACGTGCGATGCGAGCGGCATCCTGGGAGGGTTTGGGCGCGCGTTTTCCGGCGAGGCCACGGCGTTTCTGTTGACGTTGCCGGTGCTAGGCGAGGTAGAGAGGTGAGGTGGCGAGCCAGGGCACCAGGGCCAGGCTGGTGGTGAAGGAGAAGAGAGGGGTGCTCGGCATGGCCGGCATGGCCATGCACATGCATGCTAGGCTTGCCTCCTTAGGTTTTCTGTGGTGGAGTGATGAAGAGAGGGGGCAAGGGGACAAGTAGGTTAGTTTGGGGCAGGTTAGGGTTGAGGTAGAGCACTATTTCAAATAATGTTGCTTGTTCCCTATTTGTATTTTACAAAATTTGCCCAAATTTGGTTGAGTTCATATGGTTACAAAATTTGAAAATGGTGAGTCTAGTTGAGTTGTAAATGACCAGAGAGAATGAGAGGTGGTGGTGGAATTTAGAAATTCCAAGAATTGCAAAATGGCTAAGTGTGAGATTGTTCCACTTGATAAAAAGTTCCAACTTTGCATGAGCATAGAATTTGATCCAAGATGAATTTGGCATGGTGGTCTTTACAAAAGTTGTTCACCTTGATGTCCTCTTTGATGACATGCAAAGGGTTGAGAAAGTTTAGTTTGAAAATATTGAGATATAAGGGCTCAAAGTGGTGACCAGAATATAATTGGCAGATTTGACCATTATTCTATGTGATCTCATTTTGCATTTGAATTTGATTTGATTGGTGTTTCTATGATTCAAAAAGTTGTAATAAGTGTTTAGTAATGTATTACAACTAATGGTGAAGACCAAATTGGTCTAGGGTCAAAATTTATAAAAATGGCATAAAGCCTATGTGAGGGTATTAGGGTTTTAGTATTTGATTTTATTCTCTTTTATTTTATTTGGTTTGTGATCTTCACTTTATCACATTAGGGTTTTAGGGTTTAGCATAATAACACACTAACAATCATCATGTCATATCACTCAAATGCACAAGTCCTATGCATGGCACTATATGTAAGAAAAAGTTTTTGTTGGTTTGAAATTTTGCTCTCTGGAATTCTTCTAATTTTCTTTTATTGAAATTTGGGATGTTACAAACCCTTCCCCCTACAAAAGATCTCGTCCGAGATCTAAAAGAAAATTAGGTACTAAAGAGATCTATTCTTTCTTCATATCTTCCTCCCGCTCCCAAGTGGCTTCGTCTTTGGTATGGTTACTCCACTGTATCTTCAGAAACTTGATACGGGTGGTACGGTAAGCTTCCTCCAGTATGCGAATCGGTACTTCGCGGTATGTCAAGTCTGTGTTGATATCCACCGATCGGTGATCGATGTTCTTGAACACTTCGGTCTTCTCAGGGACTTCTAGGCACTTCCGGAGGAGTGAGATGTGAAACACGTCGTGCACAGCCGCAATTTCTTCTGGTAGCTCCAGTTGATAAGATACTTCACCTCGGCGGAACCTTGAAGGGTTCGACATATCGGGGTGCAAGCTTTCCTTTCAGCTGGAATCTCTGCATTCCTTTGAGGGGTGACACCTTGAGGTAGACAAAATCTCCGATCTCAAAGGTCATCTCTCGGCGTCTCTTGTCGGCGTAACTCTTCTATCTTGACTGAGCAGTCTTGAGGTACTCTCGGATCTTGTGCACTTTCTCTTCGGCTTCTCGAAGAACATCTGGTCCCAAGACTTGGCTTTCTCCGACTTCCGACCAGTTCAGAGGGGTACGGCATTTCCTTCCGTACAAGGCTTCAAAGGGGGCCATCGTAAGCGGCAGGTATTGTTGTATGAGAATTATGCGTAAGGCAGGCAGTCTTCCCACTTAGATCCATATTCTAGCACACATGCTCTCAACATATCCTCCAGTATCTGGTTGACTCTTTCAGTCTGTCCATCAGTCTGCGGGTGATAGGCTGTGTTGAAATTCAGTCGGGTTCCGAGTCCTTCATGTACTTTCTGCCAGAATCTTGAGGTGAATTGTGATCCTCTATCTGACACTATCGACTTTGGGGTTCCGTGCAGGGCTACTATTCTGGTGATATATAACTCAGCTAGCTTTGGGCCTTGGTAGGTGGTTTTGACTGGGATGAAATGGGCTACCTTGGTCAGTCTATCGACAACTACCCAAATGGAATCATTTCCTTTGCTGGATTTGGGCAGACCGGTGATAAAGTCCATTCCTACTAAGTCCCACTTCCATTCTGGAATCTACAGTGGTTGCAGCAATCCTGCGGGTCGTTGATGTTCTGCCTTGACTCTCTGACAGATGTCACACTTGGCGATGTAGCTCCCAATTTCTCTCTTCATTCCATGCCACCAGAATTGCTCCTTCAGATCTTGGTACATCTTGGTTCCTCCGGGTGGATAGAATAAAGAGTGTCGTGGGCTTCTTGCAGAATAACTTGCTTCAACTCTGAGTCCGCTGGTACGCACAGGCGTCCGTGGTACCAAAGAACTCCTTTCTCATCTATAGTGAATCCCGGTGCTTTCCCTGCAGCTATCTGGTTCTTGGTTCCATCAATGCTGGCATTTCCCTTCTGGGCTTCCTTGATCTGACCAATCAAGGTGGGTTGAAGCTCTATGCTGGCTAGGAATCCTTCACTAACTAGTTCCATTCTGAACTGCTCAAACTCTTGGTGTAGGCTAGGTTGTTCTGCTGCTATCATGGAGTTTAACCACAGTCTACTGGGGCATCTGCCACTACATTTGCTTTGCCAGGGTGGTAATGGATTTCCATATCATAATCCTTTATCAACTCTAACCATCTCCTTTGCCTCATGTTTAGCTCCTTATGGGTAAAAATATATTTCAGGCTCTTGTGATCTGAGTAGATCTCGCATCGATTACCCATGAGGTAATGACGCCATACCTTTAAGGCTAAAACTACGGCTGCAAGCTCGAGGTCATGGGTTGGGTAGTTCTGCTCATGTTGCTTCGAGAGACAGATAAGATATCACCTTGCCTTCCTGCATCAACACACATCCAAGACCAATCTTTGATGCATCACAGTAGACATCGAATGGTTTGGTGATATCCGGCATGATCAGGATTGGGGCTGTGGTTAGTCTTGTTTTCAGTGTCTGGAAGCTTTCTTCACATTTCTCCGTCCATTCAAACTTCTTGTCCTTCTTCGAGTTGAGTCATTGGTCGGGCTATGCTGGAAAATCCCTCAACAAACCTACGGTAGTATCCGGCCAATCCAAGAAAGGCACGGACTTCAGTCCGAGTGGTTGGGGCTTTCCATTCTTCAACTGTTTTGATCTTAGCGGGATCTACACCTATTCCTCCTGCATACAGGATATGTCCCAGGAATCCTACTTCCTTCAACCAAAACTCGCACTTGCTGAACTTGGCATACAACTTGTGCTGCCTAAGGGTTTCTAGGATGATTTCCAAATGTTGTTCATGTTCCTCTTCAGTTTTGGAGTAGATAAGAATGTCATCGATGAAAACAACGACAAACTTATCCAAAAAGTTCATGAAGATCTTATTCATGAGGTTCATGAAGTAGGCTGGGGCATTGGTTAATCCAAACGACATGACGTTGTACTCATACAACCCATATATCGGTGGTGAAGGCAGTTTTTGGGATATCCGTTGCACGGATCTTCAGCTGATGATAACCAGTCTAAGATCAATCTTAGAGAACACAGTGGCACCGTCAACTGGTCAAACAGGTCTTCTATCTTTGGCAAGGGGTATTTGTTTTGATGGTGACATCGTTAAGCTTACGATAATCCGTACATAAACGATTGGCACCGTCTTTCTTATCCACAAACAAAATTGGGATCTCCAGGCGACGCACTTGGTCGGATCAGACCTTTGGCTAATAGTTCATCCAGTTGCTTCTTCTTCCACTAACTCGCTGGGTTCATGCTATAGGCTCTCTGGGCTATAGGTCTGTTCCGGGGATTAACTCGATGATAAACTTGATATCTCGATCTGGGGGCATACGGTAGACCCTCGGAAACACATCGTATCGACAGACGACCCGATCTGATCCAGAGTTGGTTTGGCTACACTTTGGTTGCAGGTAAATTTTCGGGTAATCTTTCGATACATGTTCTACTAGGATACCGGTGCTGCTAGTCATGGTGATGGCTTTCTTGGCACAGTCAATCAATCCATGGTGTTTTGACATCCAGTCCATTCGTAGTACAACTTCCAAACCTTTGGTTCCCAGAATAATTAGATTGGCATAGAAATCTACTTCATGGATTTTGATGGGTACATTTTTGCAAAATTTTCTGGCTTTGGTGGTTGATCCGGGAATTTGAACTATCATAACATGCTTCAAACTGATAGGTTGAATTTTACTTGTGGATGCAAAATCTTCGGTGACAAAAGAATGAGATGCTCCGGAATCAAACAACACTGGCAGGTACTGAATTAACAGAAAACATACCCAGACAACATCTGGTGCTTCCTGGGCTTCTTCAAGATTCATGTGGAAGAGACGGCCAATGCGGTTATTGGGGTTGTTGAGGGCAAACTTCTTGCCGGTGGAGACACAGCGTTGCTGCTGAGCAGGTGCAGCGGTGTTGCCTGCAAGCTTGGCGAGCCTCTTGGGACACTTGTTGGAGTAGTGCCCCACTACACCACACTCATAACAAGTGATGGTGGCCTTGTCCTTGGTTCCAACGGGGATGGCGTTGCTTCCGGTTCTGGGGGCGGTGTTGGTGTTGTTGTTGTTGTTGTTGGGGGCTCTGGGTGGAGCGCGGTTGAAGTTGTTGTTGTTGTTGTTGTAGTTGCTGTTGTTGTGGTGGCCTCCTGGCCTGGGTTTCCTCCACTCCGGTTCGATAACCCGGGCGTGAGGTCTGCATTTGGGGCTTGCTGTTGTTTCTCGGAGTGAAACCTCCGCTTGAACTGGGGCGATACTTCGGGGCATTGTTGGGCCCACTATGGTGCATCATGAGGCGTTTGCGGTTCTCATTGGCTTGGTTTAGCTTGCCTTCCATCTGGATGGCAGAGTCGACTAAGGCTTCTAGGTCGGCGAAGGGAATGTTGACCAGGACAGTCTGCATCTCATCATGCAGTCCGTTCAGGAATTTCTCCTGCCTCTTCTCAGTGGTGTCGGTCTCATCGGGGCGTACCTTGACAGTAAGGAACTGTCGCGTATTCTACCACCGTCATCCCCTTGCTTGAGTTCACGGAACTCATCCATCATTTTCTTGATAAGACCCGGGGCACATGGTACTTGCTGAACTTGAGCTTGAAATCTGCCCAAGTCATGAGTTGACCTCCGTTCATGGCACGGGTGCTGGTCCACCAAGCTCTGGCTGGTCCCGCTAAGTAGTGCGTGGCAAACAACACTTTCTCATTGGCCTCTACTCCAGCCACTTCTAGGTTGTTCTCCATGGTCTGTAACCAGTCATCCGCATCCAAGGGTTCTTCAGTCTTGCTGAAAACAGGGGGTTTGTGTTCTGGAAGTTCTTGTGTTTGGAACCAGGGTTATCATGGTTGCCATGGCCATAATTGTTGTTGGCCAGCTGCTGCAGTGTTGCTATGTTGGCTTGGCGTTCAGCTCTCTCAGTCTCCCTGTCTGCCATCAGGGTTTGCAGCAGTTGCATCATTGCATCCAAATTCGCATTGCGATTCGGACGAGCCATCTGAACATGTAGACAGATCATGAGATAAGAGGGAAATTCTAGGGCTTGTTTGGGTAAGTTTTGAAAACATTTTAATCTTGTAAACTTTTTGATGATAACTGATGACCCACAAGTATAGGGGGTGTATCGTAGTATCTTCGATAAGTAAGAATGTCGATCCCAACGAGGAGCAGAAGGTGTTGGCCGCAGTTTCGATGAAGGATTCACTGTAAATGCTCCAGACAAGTATTCAGGGGGTTTTGATATTGCAGATAAATAAAGTACAAGTAAATAAAATGCGAGAGAAATAATTGCAGCGAGTGGCCCAATCCTTTTTAGCACAAAGGACAAGCCGATTTGATTACTTATAATGACCAAACGTTCCTGAGGACACATGGGGATTTTAGTCTAGTGCTTTCGCTACATACAGCTGATTAATCTTCATTGTTTTGATAAGTGTTGTGTGGGTGAACCTATGCTAATGCACCGCCCTTTCTAGGACTAATACATACTTGTGATTATACCCCTTGCAAGCATCCGCAACTACAAGAAAGTAATTAAGATAAATCTAACCACAGCCTTAAACTCGAGATCCTGCGATCCCTCCCGCATCGATATACTAACGGGGGCTCAGTTTCTCACTCCGGCAACCCCGCAATTAGCAATCGAATACAAGATGCACTCCCCTAGGCCCATAAATGGTGAAGTGTCGTGTAGTCGACGTTCACACGACACCACTAGAAGAATGACACCACAACTTAAATATCATAACATTGAATATTACTCAACCATAATTCACTACTAGCATTTAGACTTCACCCATGTCCTCAAGAACTAAACGAACTACTCACGAGACATCATATGGAATACAATCAGAGGTGATATGATGATGAATAACAATCTGAACATAAACCTTGGTTCAATGGTTTCACTCAATAGCATCTACAACAAGTATAGAATAACACCGGGAGAGTTTCCCCTATCAAACAATCAAGATTTAACCCGAATTGCTACAGCGGTGACGAGGTGCAGCGGTGGTGATGGCGGTGTAGATGGTGGAGATGATGATGATGATGATGGAGATGATGTCCCGCTCGATGACGATGGCGATGGCGTCGATTTCCCCCTCCGGGAGGAATTTCCCTGCCCGCCGGAGAGCTCTTTTCTCTCTGGTGTTCTCCGCCCCGCAGAGGCGGCTGTAACCCTCGTGAGGATCCTCGTGGCTTAGGTTTTCGGGACGAAGGCGCGAAGAAAAGGAGGCGAAAAGGGTCGTGGGCCCTGAGCATGGTGGCGCGGCCGGCCATGGGCCGCGCCTATGGTCTGGGCCCACCGTGGCCCCTCTCTTCTTCCCCTTCTGGCTCCATCCGTCATCTGGAAAAATAGGAATTTACGTGAAATTCCCTTCCACAGTTGATCTTCCGAAATATTGCGTTCTGACGGTGCTTTTTCCAGCAGAATCCTGGCTCCGGTGCTTGATCCTCCAATGATGATGAAACATGCAAAATAGATGAAATAACATAAGTATTGTGTCCCAATATGAAATATATCAATGAATAACAAAATTATGATACAAAATAGTGATGCAAATTGGACGTATCAACTCCCCCAAGCTTAGACCTCGCTTGTCCCCAAGCGAAACGAGCTCGATAAACAAGACCACATGTTTATGGAGTGAAGAGTCGATAAATAAAATACGGACAAGAAGCATCATATTCATTCACACAAGACATTCTAGTAAACAACTTCCTCATATAACTCATCTCTAAAATAAGTAAAGAGAAATCACAAGTAAAGGTGCATAAGAAATCATAATTGGTGATGGCAAACTTTGTTCTTGGTCAGAGAACTACTAACGGATTGTACTTTTAAGCAAAGCTTTCATATTTAAACATAAAAATCTCCTCATAATCATTGATAACTTCAAAGTCATATTCATTCAGATAAAATTGGTACTAAACAAGAAAGTATAAAAGACATGATTAACTGGATCACAGCATAAATGATTGGTTCACAACAACTCAATTGCTTGCTTGAGATAGAGGGAAATAGGTTTACTAACTCAACATAAAAGTAAAAGATAGGCCCTTCGCAGAGAAGCAGGGATTAAATCATGTGCTAGAGCTTTTCAAGTTTTGAAATCATATAAAGAGAATAAAAGTAATATTTTGAGAGGTGTTTGTTGTTGTCAACGAATGGTAGCGGGCACTCTAACCCCCTTGCCAAACGAACCTTCCAAGAGCGGCTCCCATGAGGGACGGCATCTCTACCAGCAAGGTAGATCATCCCCCTTCTCTTTTGTTTACACATGTATTTTAGTTTTATTATGGGTGACACTCCCAACCTTGGCTTTCTCAATCCATGGCTAACCGAATCCTCGGTGCCTTCCAACATTCACATACCATGGAGGAGTGTCTATTGCAAAATTAAGTTGCTTACTGATAAATCAGAGCAAAACATGTGAAGAGAATTATTAATGAAAGTTATTAATTGAGGCTGGGAACCTCATTGCCAGCTCTTATTGCAAAGTTATTGGATAAGCGGATGTGCCGCTAGTCCATTGGTGAAAGTCCGCCTAACAAGATTGAAAGATAAAACACCACATACTTCCTCATGAGCTATAAAACATTGACACAAATAAGGAGTAGTAGTTTTAATTATTTAAAGGTAGCACATGAAGTATTTACTTGGAATGGCAGAAAATACCATGTAGTAGGTAGGTATGGTGGACACAAATGGCATAGGTTTGGTCTAAAGTTATGGATGTATGAGAAGCATTCCCTCTCGATACAGTCTTTGGCTAGCAAGGTTTGATAGCAAGCATAAAGGTTGAGGGAAACAAACAAATATACATATGATAGAAACAATCATGCATCTTTCTCATAAGCACAAGCAACTTTAACTTCAGAATACTAAGCATAGAGATAATAGTAATATATCTAAGTGTATTTCTATCTTCTATTAAACATCAAGATGTTGTTGCTATTGACCAATGCTAAGTTTGCCAAAACCAAATAGATTTACTTGATGCTCCCAAAGTGATATCAATACTCATGTCAAGAGTAATCATATAATGGAGATTGCAAACTAAAATAAGGTGTGCAAAAAGTAAATGATAAGACTTCTCATTAATATTCCATAACAATAACTCACACCAACGGATACATAGATAACTAACTAAGAGAGATACTTCCACATTGCATACTATTCCATATGATAACTTCCCTATTCATGATATGACACTACTTGATAGTAAAAGATAAAGGTGGTGGTGATGTGATACCGCGGCACTCCCCAAGCTTGGAACAAACCAAGGGGATGCCAATACCGATGATGAATTACTCCTTCGGTGATGATGGTGATGGATTCCTCTCGCGCTTCATAAGGATCTCCTTCAGCTTCAGCTTCTCAATTTTGTAATTCTGCACCAAAACTGAAGAGACTCATTGTTACCCGAGTGTGGCGGTGACGGCCTTGTGCTGAGGATTTGAGTAATATTCCAGATTCTGCGAAGTCGCTGGTTCTCCTCTGAAGTATCTCCACTTCCCTTTTGAGAGCACGATATTGATCACGAACTCATCAGCACACGTATTGCTTCCTCCACACACGGGAAAGAGTCGAGGTCCAGAGCAGGCGGAAGAGCTCCCTGCAAGTTATGAGAAAAAGAACGCCCAGTGTTAACCGATCCCACCAAGATTGGCTTACTCCTCGTAGTTTCCCACTCTCCTTTTGCTGATGCTATCTTCTCCTTCTCCTTATTGATCCTTTCATCCATCTCTTCCCTCCAAGGCCTTGTCTTTGTTGTTGGAGACCATGGTGCTTCTAGATCAAAACAAATCTGGCAGAAAACAGCTCGAAACAAAACACGACGAGAAAACGATATTACGGACCTCCAGGGGTCCGGGGGATTATATAGCAAATATTTTTACGACAAAAGGAAGGTTCCAGGCCGAAAAAGAGTGGAAACGGGACACCGAGGCGGCCAGACCATAGGTCGGCGCTGTTGGAGATATGCCCAAGAGGCAATAATAAATGGTTATTATATATCTTTGTGTTTATGATAATGTTTATATACCATGCTATAATTGTATTAACCGAAACATTGATACATGTGTGATATGTAAACAACAAAGAGTCCCTAGTAAGCCTCTTAACTAGCTTGTTGATTAATAGATGATTAGTTTCATAATCATGAACATTGGATGTTATTAATAACAAGGTTATATCATTATATGAATGATGTAATGGACACACCCAATTAAGCGTAGCATAAGATCACGTCATTAAGTTATTTGCTATAAGCTTTCGATACATAGTTACCTAGTCCTTATGACCATGAGATCATGTAAATCACTTATACCGGAAAGGTACTTTGATTACACCAAACGCCACTGCGTAAATGGGTGGTTATAAAGGTGGGATTAAGTATCCGGAAAGTATGAGTTGAGGCATATGGATCAACAGTGGGATTTGTCCATCCCGATGACGGATAGATATACTCTGGGCCCTCTCGGTGGAATTTCGTCTAATGTCTTGCAAGCATATGAATAAGTTCATAAGAGACCACATACCACGGGAGTAAAGAGTACTTGTCGAGACGAGGTTGAACAAGGTATAGTGTGATACCGATGATCAAACCTCGGACAAGTAAAATATCGCGTGACAAAGGGAATTGGTATCGTATGTGAATGGTTCATTCGATCACTAAAGTCATCGTTGAATATGTGGGAGCCATTATGGATCTCCAGATCCCGCTATTGGTTATTGGTCGGAGTGAGTACTCAACCATGTCCACATAGTTCACGAACCGTAGGGTGACACACTTAAAGTTGGATGTTGAAATGGTAGAACTTGAATATGGAATGGAGTTCGAATATTTGTTCGGAGTCCCGGATGAGATCCCGGACATCACGAGGAGTTCCGGAATGGTCCGGAGAATAAGATTCATATATAGGAAGTCATATTCCAAGTTTGGAAATGATCCGGTGCATTTATGGCAGGTTCTAGAAGGTTCTAGAAAAGTCCGGAAGAAACGCACTATGGAAGGTGGAGTCCCGGAAGGACTCCACAAGCTTGGCCAGCCAAACCCTAGAGGGGAAAGTCCAAGGTGGACTTCCCCCCAAGGTGGCCGGCCACCCTCATGGAAAGGTGGGAGTCCCACTTGAGGTGGGAATCCCACCTTGGGTAGGTTTCCCTACACATGGAAGGTTTTGGGTTGGGGTCTTATTCGAAGACTTGTACACCAACTCTTGGGTGTTCCACCTATATAATGAGGGCCAAGGGGAGGGGGCCGGCCACACCAAAGCCATAGCCGCACCCCTTAGTGGCCGGCCACCCCCTCTCCCCAAACCCTAGCGGTCTCTCTCCTCCATATCCCGCACGCTTAGCGAAGCTCCGCCGGATTTCTCCACCACCACCGACACCACGCCGTCGTGCTGTCGGATTCAAGAGGAGCTACTACTTCCGCTGCCCGCTGGAACGGGAGGTGGACGTCGTCTTCATCAACAACCGAACGTGTGACCGAGTACGGAGGTGCTGCCCGTTCGTGGCCCGGAACCGATCGTGATCAAGATCTTCTACGCGCTTTTGCAAGCGGCAAGTGATCGTCTACCGCAGCAATAAGAGCCTACTCTTATAGGCTTTGGAATCTCTTCAAGGGTTAGTCTTGATCATCCCCTCGTTGCTACCGTCTTCTAGATTGCATCTTGGCTTGGATTGCGTGTTCACGATAGGAAAATTTTTGTTTTCTATGCAACGTTATCCTACAGTGGTATCAGAGCCGTGTCTATGCATAGATGGTTGCACGAGTAGAACACAATGGTTTTGTGGGCGATGCTTATGTTGTCTTTAGTTTGAGTACTTTGCATCTTTGTGGCATAGTGGGATGAAGCGGCTCGGGCTAACTTTACATGACCGCGTTCATGAGATTTGCTCCACGCTCGACATGCAACTTGTATTGCATAAGTGGCTTTGCGGGTGTCTGTTTCTCCTACTATAGTGAAGATTCAATTTACTCTTCTATTGACAACACTAGTATCACCGTTGTGGTTCATGTTCGTAGGTAGATTAGATCTCACTCGAAAACCCTAAACCACGTAAAATATGCAAACCAAATTAGAGACGTCTAACTTGTTTTTGCAGGGTTTGGTGATGTGATATGGCCATAATATGATGATGAATATGTATGAGATGATCATTATTGTATTGTGGCAACCGGCAGAGCCTTATGGTTGTCTTTATATTTCATGTTGAGTAGTATTTCAAAGTAGTTGTAATAGTTGCTACATGAGGTGAACAATCATGAAGACGGCGCCATGGACCTTGACGCTACGCCGACGATGATGGAGATCATGCCCGTTGATGATGGAGATCATGTCCGTGCTTTGGAGATGAAGATCGAAGGCGCAAAGACAAAAGGGCCATATCATATCACATATGAACTGCATGTGATGTTAATCCTTTATGCATCTTATTTTGCTTAGATCGCGACGATAGCATTATAAGATGATCCCTCACATTAATATCAAGATAATAAAGTGTTCTTCCCTCGTATGCACCATTGCATTGTTCGACGTTTTGAAGCATCTCGTGATGATCGGGTGTGATAAACTCGACATACAACGGTGTAAGCCATGTTGCACACGCGGAATACTTGGTTTGCTTGACGAGCCTAGCATGTACAGACATGGCCTCGGGACAACGGAAACCGAAAGGTTGAACACGAGTCATATGGATGATATGATCAACATGTTGATGTTCACCATTGAAGCTACATCATCTCACGTGATGATCGGTTTTGGTGTAGTGGATCTGGATCGTGTACCACTTAACAACTATGAGGGATGTTGTATTAAGTGGGAGTTCATTAGTAATTAGATTAAAATATGAACTAATTATCATAAACATAGTCTGAGTAGTATTTTGAATTAATTTGTAGTATTGGCATCCGTTTTTCTACCAAGCGCTAGTCTTGTTATTGAGATAGAAATACTGTTAAAATCTGATAAGAAACTTTACGGATTAGTACCGTATTTTTAAAGAATCAAGAATTGATTAAGTCCTATTGCAAACTTTTAGTGAAACTCACTTTGTTGATTCAGAGAGCTATGGTTTCAATTAGTACCTAAAGTTATCTTGTCTCCGTGAAACTTGAAGTTCAAATCTGTTTGAAAAGTAAGGAGCTGAAAATTTAGTTTTCAGAAATAATCAAGGTATGAGATATATGTGATATCTAAGACCTTATTGCAAGATGATAGAATATAATTTGGTGAGACTACATAAACTCATAAGTTTTATGGGAATGTATGAAGGTTGAAGACGCCAAGCGTCACAATCCTCCAACTATTGGAGCACTAACGATATTCGCATATCCATGAAGTTATCATCCTTAGTATGCACCGTTGCTAAGACTCGTCGTATCGAAGCATCACGTGATGATCGGGTGTTATAGATTCTACGTGTGCTTACAATGGGTGCAAGCCAGATTTGCACATGCGAATACTAAGGTTAAACTTTATGAGCCTAGCATGTACAGACATGGTCTCAAAAAGTCGTCATGATATGATGGATAAAATTATGAGTGAAATTGTTCATCATATTAAAAGGTTACTAATAGTGAAATCCGGAACACTTGTCATATGATGATCAACTTCAAAGAACCTCAAGGTTATTGGTATTTGATCAACAAACCTAGAAGTTATTGATATTGAAGTGTTTTTCTGAATAATGAGGAAAGCTAAAAGAGAAACTACAAAAGATTATTGGCAGAAAGAAAGAAAGAAAAGACTAGAAAGTCTAGCTCAGGTGTATATAAATGATATACATGTTATGGATGTATTCCTCATTTGGTCACACAATAAAATTCTTGGGTATTTGTACCACATTGGTTGGTATGAAGTGTCATACAAAACAACGCAATACAAGAGTACAATGGCCTAAGTGACTAACAAGGAATATGATAGGTATGCACGTCTGGAACAAAAATAAAGTGTTATTATGTTCATCGTTGGCATTCTATCTAGCCCTTAGAATTTATAATAAAGAACTTAATAATTGTTATTTTGCTCTGGTCAAATGAAAACAATGAGTTGTTCAAATTATGACATTACTCCATGAACGATGGATAAGTTATTATAAATCTTAATGGTGAAACACACATACATAACACTGACGCTAAAATGCCATAAGGCAAGTGATTTGAATTCCACTCATTTGTGGAACCGCCATTTAGGTCATGTTAGAAAGGAACGCATGAAGGAACTCCATGTAAATGGATTTTTGGAGTCACTTGATTTTTGAATCATTTGACGCTTGCAAATCTTTTCTAAAGAGAATGATTAAAATACCGTTCATAGGCCAAAAGTTGAACGGGCAACTAACTTAGTGGAAAAATACATGATGATGTATGTGGTTCACTGGGCATAGTTGTGTGCGGGAGATTCTTCTACTTCATGAAAACTTTCAACAATGAATTGAGTATATATGTGGATATATTCAATAAGGAAGAAGTTTGAAACATTTGAATGGATTCAAATAAATTTCAGCATGAAGTGGAAATCATCGTAATAGAAAAGTCAAATATCTATGATTGGATCATAGTGGAAATATTTGAATTACGAGTTTTAGCGAACATCTAAGAGAGTTATGAAATTGTTCTACAACTCACATTTTTGGAGTATCATAATGATGATGTAGTATCCGAGATATGTATCCAAACCTTGTTGGATTAATGATGAGATAAAATATTATGACGCCATTATATTTTTGTGGATTATGCTTTAGTGACTACCGCTTTTACACTAAATAGAGTATCATCATGATCCGTTGAAATGACACCATACAAGTTATGGTATGGGTATAAACCCTAATAGTCTTTTCTTTAAATTTTGGTCTAAGAGTTTACAACCAAAATCGGATGAATGTCTTTGTTGGTTATCCCAAAGATTTAATTGGGAATTCTTCCCACAAGACAAAGACAAAAGTGTTTGTCAATGTTTCTTATTTCCGAGAAATTGTTTCTAGTGAAGTATTTGGGTGGGAGGACAATATAATTTGATAAAGTTTATGAACCTGAGCATAATGATCAGAGTAGCGCAGCATCGGAATTGGTTTCGGAAGCGGCCATAACGATCATGGCTCCCATGACTACAAAGTGTTTTAGCCATGGAGATCGAAATACATATTGAATCTTGTAGGTATGGTTTACTTTGTGATCAAATAAATGATTTGTGAACAAAGGATTGATTTTGAACAATGATAAACCAACTACAAACAAAGAAGTTATGATGGGCCCTGACTCCGTTAAAATGGCTATATGCCCTGAAATCCAAGATAGATAAATATTTTTGAAAGTAAATGGATCTATAAAATTGATGGACTTGGATGGAATATCCTTAAAGAAGCTCGACTTGTCGAAAAATTGTTTACGACAAAGTTCAAAGAGTTGACTACGATAAGATTAGATCTTCCGTAGCAATGCTTATAGTCTATGTGGATTATTCTAGTAATCACTACATATTTCTTTTATGAGATATGCTAGTAGGATGGCAAAATACACTACTTAACAGAAGGGTGTATTAAAGGTGTATACAAGATACAACCAAGAGTTTTGCTGGTCCGTGGAATACTAGATAGGTATACGAACTTCAATTGGATGAAGTAAGTATCACGGAGTTAGAATCTTCACCAGATGAAATAGTCAAAGAGTTTTTGATTTCATCAGAGACGATGAAGAGGCTTGCATTTGCAAGAAATTAAGTGGGAGCGCTAAGACACATTTATAATACTTTATGTAGGTGACATATAGTTGGTTATAAATTATGTAATTATATACTTGATTAAAAGGTTTCATTGAGAATTAACTTCAATGAAAGGATATGGACTGAAACAAATTTAGTGTCAAGATCTATGAAGATAGATTGAAACACATAAATAAGTTTAAGTCAAAGTACATATGATGGATATTGAAGTAGTTCAATATAGAAATATTAAGAAAATGTTCTTGTCATGTGAAGGTTTAACAAGACTTGAGTGTATCTGACACTCAATGAGTAAAAACACATGAGTGATTATAGATCACGAATAACATGTACACAATCAGATATCATGTGCTATAAAGTGTTATGAGCATATACCAGAATGATTCATATGATGATCATTGAACGACAATAAGAATATCCTTAAGTACTTTAGAAGAACTAAGGATATATATATATATTTTTGTATGAAGAAATGACAAACAAATCGCTGTAAGGTGTTACACCGATATTGGTTTTGTCACATATAAAATATAATTTCAATCTCAAATTAGACTAAGTGTTGTTTAAAAGGTAGCACAATGAGCTAGAAGTTGTCTATGCTAGATTTAGAAGAGTTCTAAAATATTGTGATGGAATCTACAAAAGAAGGCAAAGTATGTCATTGTTTTGACAATGACAAAGGATGTTAAAGTCAAGAGGTTCTTTGAGAACTTGGTGTAGTTCCGACAGAGTCAGAACTTTGAAGCTATATTGTATGTGACAATATTAGTGACATATTTCAGACCGCGGAATTAAGGTTCCACCAGAAGACCAAACATATTTAAGGCCGACTCATTTGGAAATGAGTGATGCGTTAAGACGCAAATGAATTACAAAATACATACGGTTCTGAGCATGTCAGATCCGTTGACTAAAACCTCTCCCGTGAGCAAAACATGATAAAGCACCAGAAGGCCAAGGTGTTATATCTTTACATATGTAAACTAGATTATTGACTCTAGTGCAAGTGGGAGACTGTTGGAGATATGCCCAAGAGGCAATAATAAATGGTTATTATATATCTTTGTGTTTATGATAATGTTTATATACCATGCTATAATTGTATTAACCGAAACATTGATACATGTGTGATATGTAAACAACAAAGAGTCCCTAGTAAGCCTCTTAACTAGCTTGTTGATTAATAGATGATTAGTTTCATAATCATGAACATTGGATGTTATTAATAACAAGGTTATATCATTATATGAATGATGTAATGGACACACCCAATTAAGCGTAGCATAAGATCACGTCATTAAGTTATTTGCTATAAGCTTTCGATACATAGTTACCTAGTCCTTATGACCATGAGATCATGTAAATCACTTATACCGGAAAGGTACTTTGATTACACCAAACGCCACCGCGTAAATGGGTGGTTATAAAGGTGGGATTAAGTATCCGGAAAGTATGAGTTGAGGCATATGGATCAACAGTGGGATTTGTCCATCCCGATGACGGATAGATATACTCTGGGCCCTCTCGGTGGAATTTCGTCTAATGTCTTGCAAGCATATGAATAAGTTCATAAGAGACCACATACCACGGTACGAGTAAAGAGTACTTGTCAGGAGACGAGGTTGAACAAGGTATAGTGTGATACCGATGATCAAACCTCGGACAAGTAAAATATCGCGTGACAAAGGGAATTGGTATCGTATGTGAATGGTTCATTCGATCACTAAAGTCATCGTTGAATATGTGGGAGCCATTATGGATCTCCAGATCCCGCTATTGGTTATTGGTCGGAGTGAGTACTCAACCATGTCCACATAGTTCACGAACCGTAGGGTGACACACTTAAAGTTGGATGTTGAAATGGTAGAACTTGAATATGGAATGGAGTTCGAATATTTGTTCGGAGTCCCGGATGAGATCCCGGACATCACGAGGAGTTCCGGAATGGTCCGGAGAATAAGATTCATATATAGGAAGTCATATTCCAAGTTTGGAAATGATCCGGTGCATTTATGGCAGGTTCTAGAAGGTTCTAGAAAAGTCCGGAAGAAACGCACTATGGAAGGTGGAGTCCCGGAAGGACTCCACAAGCTTGGCCAGCCAAACCCTAGAGGGGAAAGTCCAAGGTGGACTTCCCCCAAGGTGGCCGGCCACCCCTCATGGAAAGGTGGGAGTCCCACTTGAGGTGGGAATCCCACCTTGGGTAGGTTTCCCTACACATGGAAGGTTTTGGGTTGGGGTCTTATTCGAAGACTTGTACACCAACTCTTGGGTGTTCCACCTATATAATGAGGGCCAAGGGGAGGGGGCCGGCCACACCAAAGCCATAGCTTGGCCGCACCCCTTAGTGGCCGGCCACCCCCTCTCCCCAAACCCTAGCGGTCTCTCTCCTCCACCATATCCCGCACGCTTAAGCGAAGCTCCGCCGGATTTCTCCACCACCACCGACACCACGCCGTCGTGCTGTCGGATTCAAGAGGAGCTACTACTTCCGCTGCCCGCTGGAACGGGAGGTGGACGTCGTCTTCATCAACAACCGAACGTGTGACCGAGTACGGAGGTGCTGCCCGTTCGTGGCACCGGAACCGATCGTGATCAAGATCTTCTACGCGCTTTTGCAAGCGGCAAGTGATCGTCTACCGCAGCAATAAGAGCCTACTCTTATAGGCTTTGGAATCTCTTCAAGGGTTAGTCTTGATCATCCCCTCGTTGCTACCGTCTTCTAGATTGCATCTTGGCTTGGATTGCGTGTTCGCGATAGGAAAATTTTTGTTTTCTATGCAACGTTATCCTACAGGCGCGGGCCCAGGTCAGGCCGCGCCGGCCTATGGTGGCACCCCCTCGTGCGTCTTTTCCACTCCGTTTCGATTCCGTAATTTTTCATATTTTCTAAAAACAGCAGAAATAATGTTCGGAAAGGTAAACGCGGACTTTTTATTACCTATACTGTTACCTATTCAAAGTCCAGTTCTGGCGGACTGTCAATTTGTCCTTTGATGAAAGCCTCCGGTGTTTCCACTTGAATAATATCAACATCAACATTATAAGAATCGCCCGAGATATAATGCTTTAGTCTTTGTCCATTCACCACTTGTGTGGCATTGCCTTGGAGAGAGCTAATTTTAATTGCTCCTGAACGATACACCTCCTCAACAACATATGGTCCTTCCCACTTCGAGAGTAATTTCCCTGCAAAGAATCTGAGACGAGACCGATACAATAGAACTTGATCTCCAACATTAAATTCTCTTTTAATGATCCTTCTATCATGCCACTTCTTAACTTTTTCTTTAAAGAGTTTAGCATTTTCATAAGCTTCACTTCTCCATTCATCTAGAGAACTTAATTGCAACAACCTCTTATTACCGGCTAATTTAGGATCTTTATTTAGTTCTCTAACAGCCCAATAAGCTTTGTGCTCTAGTTCTAGAGGTAGATGACAAGCTTTTCCATAAACCATTTTATAAGGTGACATTCCCATAGGATTTTTATAAGCAGTTCTATAAGCCCATAGTGCTTCTTTCAATTTGCTAGGCCAATTCTTTCTAGATTTATTAACGGTCTTACCTAAGATAGCTTTAATCTCTCTATTTGATAATTCTACTTGACCACTAGTTTGAGGGTGATAAGCAGAAGCAATTCTATGATTAATACCATACTTAGCAAGAGTTTTTCTAAAACCTCCATGAATGAAATGAGAACCTCCATCAGTCATAATATATCTAGGTACTCCAAATCTAGGAAATATAATATCTACAAGCATTTTTATAGAGGTCTCACCATCAGCACTTTTTGTAGGTATAGCTTCTACCCATTTAGTAACATAATCAACAGCGACAAGTATATGAGTGTTACCGTCTGAAGAAGGGAAAGGTCCCATGAAGTCGAATCCCCAACAATCGAATGGTTCAATAACAAGAGTATAATTCATAGGCATCTCATTGCGTCTAGAGATATTACCAACTCTTTGACATTCATCACAGGATAAAATAAATTTCCTTGCATCTTTGAAGAGTGTTGGCCAATAAAAACCTGATTGTAGAACCTTTTGCGCGGTTCTATCTCCAGCGTGATGTCCTCCATAAACACTACCATGACATTTATTCAATATCTCCTGTTGTTCATATTCAGGAACACATCTTCGCATAATACCATCCACTCCTTCTTTATACAAGTGTGGGTCATCCCAAAAATAATGCCTTAAGTCATAAAAGAATTTCCTCCTTTGCTGAGCTGAAAAGGTTGGAGGCAAATACTTCGAAACAATAAAGTTAGCATAATCTGCATACCAAGGGCTCTCTCGCGAGCTCACCTTTATTACAGCCAATTGTTCATTTGGAAAACTATCATTAACAGGAACAGGATCATAAGCAATATTTTCCAATCTAGACAAATTATCAGCAACAGGATTATCAGCACCTTTCCTATCTATAATATGTAAATCAAATTCTTGCAACAGAAGTACCCATCTAATAAGCCTTGGCTTAGCATCTTTCTTTGTCATAAGGTATCTAATTGCAGCATGATCAGTATGAATTGTAACTTTCGAATCAACAATATAGGGTCTGAACTTATCACAAGCAAAGACTATAGCTAACAATTCTTTTTCAGTTGTAGCATAATTTCTTTGAGCAGCATCAAGAGTTTTACTAGCATAATGAATAACATTTAATTTTTTATCTACCCGCTGTCCAAGAACAGCGCCTACAGCAAAATCACTAGCATCACACATAATTTCAAAAGGCAAATTCCAATCGGGAGGTTCAACTACAGGAGCAGTTGTTAAGGCTTTCTTTAGAGTTTCAAAAGCTTCCTTACAATCATCATCAAAAACAAAAGGTACATCTTTTTGAAGAAGATTAGTAAGAGGCTTTGAAATTTTAGAGAAATCTTTAATAAATCTCCTATAAAACCCAGCATGACCAAGAACACTACGAATACCTTTAACATCCCTTGGATAGGGCATCTTCTCGATTGCTTCAACTTTAGCTCTGTCAACTTCAATACCTCTCTCGGAAATTTTATGTCCCAATACAATTCCTTCATTAACCATAAAGTGGCATTTCTCCCAATTAAGAACAAGGTTAGTTTCTTCACATCTCTGCAAAACTTTATCGAGGTTTCGCAAGCAATTATCAAAAGAATTTCCATAGACAGAAAAATCATCCATGAACACCTCTACAATACTTTCGCAAAAACCATGAAAAATAGCAGACATGCATCTTTGAAAAGTAGCAGGAGCATTACATAAACCAAAAGGCATATGCCTATAAGCATAAGTTCCATAAGGACAAGTAAAAGTGGTTTTCTCTTGATCTTTAGCTTTAACAGCAATTTGTGAAAACCCAGAATAACCATCAAGGAAGCAAAAGTGAGTATTTTTAGATAACCTCTCTAGCATTTGATCAATAAAGGGTAAAGGGTAATGATCTTTCTTAGTAACTTTATTAACTTTTCGAAAATCAATGCACATTCTATAACCTACAACTATTCTTTGAGGAATAAGCTCATCATTATCATTAGGCACAACAGTCATTCCTCCTTTCTTAGGAACACAATGAACAGGACTAACCCATCTACTATCAGCAATAGGATATATAATACCAGCTTCAAGGAGTTTTAATACCTCGTTTCTTACCACTTCCTTCATCTTCGGAATTAGACGACGTTGATGTTCAACAACAGGCTTTGCATCTTCTTCCATATTAATAGCATGTTGGCAAATAGAAGGAGAAATCCCTTTCAAGTCATCAAGAGTATAGCCAATAGCTCCTCGTGTTTCTTCAATATTTCCAATAACCTTTCTTCCTCAATCTCTGAAAGCTTAGAACTAATAATAACAGGATATATTTTCTTATCATCAATATGAGCATATTTAAGATTATCAGGTAAAGGCTTTAAATCAAAAACAGGATCTTCCTTTGGTGGCGGTGTTGTACCCAAATCTTCCACCGGTAAATCATGCTTGAGAATAGGTTGGCGACGAAAAATTTCCTCAAGCTCATCTCTTTCTTTCCTAAAAGCTTCACTTTCACTATTCTCCAAATGTTGCTGCAAAGGATTATTAGGAACAAGAACAATAGATGCACACTGCTCCATTTTAAAATCATTACTAGGCAAGTCAGTTTTATAAGGAGTTTTGGTAAATTTAGAAAAGTTAAATTCATAAGGTTCACCAGCAAATCTAGTCAAAATTTTCTCTTTCTTACAATCTATAATAGCTCCACAAGTATTTAGAAAAGGTCTACCAAAAATGATAGGACAATGATCACTAGCAGCAGAACCAAGTACCAAAAAGTCAGCAGGATATTTAATCTTACCACATAGAACTTCCACATCTCGAACAATACCAATTGGAGAAATAGTTTCTCTATTAGCCAGATGAATAACCACATCAATATCTTCAAGTTCACAAGAACCAATTTCGTGCATAATCTCCGTGTAAAGTTCATAAGGAATAGCACTAACACTTGCACCAATATCACATAAACCATAATAGCAATGATCACCAATTCTAACAGATAGCATAGGAACACTAACTTGTTTGGATTTATTAGGATGTGAAACAATATTAGAAGCATCTTCACAGAAAATAATATGACCATCCTCCACATTTTCAGTCACAAGATCTTTAACTATAGCAACAGCAGGTTCAATTTTAATTTGTTCTTCAGGTTCTTTAGGTTTCTTTTCACTTTTATTAACCGCACTAGATATGACAGAGTACTCCTTCATTTTAGCAGAGTTTTTTCAATATAAGCTTCAGGAATAACATTATCAACAGTTTCAACCACTACACATTTGTTTACAGATGAATCAATTTTATCCTTATACGGTTCATGATACTTATCAAAATTCTTCTTAGGCAATTCATAATGAGAGGCAAAAGCTTTATAAAGATTTGCAACAACTTGGGAATCAAGACCATATGTAGCACTCATATTACGAAATTTATCAGTATCCATAAAAGCTTCAATGCATTTATAATCATAAATTATACCTGATTCTCTATCTTTGTCGTTCTCCCATCCTTCAGTATTTTCTTGGATCCGATCAAGAAGGTCCCTTTTAAACTCTTCATTCTTGCGTGTAAATGATCCAGAACAAGAAGTATCCAGCAAGGTCTTGTCTTGAAAAGAAAGTCTTGCATAGAAATTATCAATAATAACATTACCAGGAAGCTCATGAATGGGGCATTTGAGCATTAAAGACTTCAATCTCCCCCAAGCTTGGGCGATACTCTCTCCATCATGAGGCCAGAAATTATATATGCGGTTCCGATCTTTGTGAATTTCACTTGGAGGATAAAATTTGGAATAGAATAAAGGCACAATGTCCTCCCAATCAATAGAATCACCATTCTTCAGCAATTTATACCAGTGCGCCGACAGCGATATAGTGAATAGTTTCTTCCTAACTTCATTCATAGAAATACCTGCACATTTGAATAACCCGCATAATTCATGCAAAAACAATAAATGATCACCAGGATGAACAGTTCCATCCCCTTCATAGTTATCCATAACACGTTCAATAATTTTCATAGGTATTTTATATGGTACTACTTCCTCACCTGGCGCTTCATCCACTACCGTTGCAGTAGTAGTAGATTTCCCAAATAGAAATTGAAGAGAAGATCTCTCCATAATGATTTATAGCAGCAGGCAGAAATAAAATCAGCACAAACAGTAAATTTCCTTACCAATTCCGCTTACCAATAGCGCTTCACTCCCCGGCAACGGCGCCAGAAAATAGTCTTGATGACCCACAAGTATAGGGGGTGTATCGTAGTATCTTCGATAAGTAAGAATGTCGATCCCAACGAGGAGCAGAAGGTGTTGACAAGCAGTTTCGATGAAGGATTCACTGTAAATGCTCACAGACAAGTATTCAGGGGTTTTGATATTGCAGATAAATAAAGTACAAGTAAATAAAATGCGAGAGAAATAATTGCAGCGAGTGGCCCAATCCTTTTAGCACAAAGGACAAGCCGATTTGATTACTTATAATGACCAAACGTTCCTGAGGACACATGGGGATTTTAGTCTAGTGCTTTCGCTACATACGCTGATTAATCTTCATTGTTTTGATAAGTGTTGTGTGGGTGAACCTATGCTAATGCACCGCCCTTTCTAGGACTAATACATACTTGTGATTATACCCCTTGCAAGCATCCGCAACTACAAGAAAGTAATTAAGATAAATCTAACCACAGCCTTAAACTCTGAGATCCTGCGATCCCTCCTGCATCGATATACTAACGGGGGCTCAGGTTTCTGTCACTCCGGCAACCCCGCAATTAGCAATCGAATACAAGATGCACTCCCCTAGGCCCATAAATGGTGAAGTGTCGTGTAGTCGACGTTCACACGACACCACTAGAAGAATGACACCACAACTTAAATATCATAACATTGAATATTACTCAACCATAATTCACTACTAGCATTTAGACTTCACCCATGTCCTCAAGAACTAAACGAACTACTCACGAGACATCATATGGAATACAATCAGAGGTGATATGATGATGAATAACAATCTGAACATAAACCTTGGTTCAATGGTTTCACTCAATAGCATCTACAACAAGTATAGAATAACACCGGAGAGTTTCCCCTATCAAACAATCAAGATTTAACCCGAATTGCTACAGCGGTGACGAGGTGCAGCGGTGGTGATGGCGGTGTAGATGGTGGAGATGATGATGATGATGATGGAGATGATGTCCCGCTCGATGACGATGGCGATGGCGTCGATTTCCCCCTCCGGGAGGGAATTTCCCGCGGATTCCTGCCGGAGAGCTCTTTTCTCTGGTGTTCTCCGCCCGCAGAGGCGGCTGTAACCCTCGTGAGGATCCCTCTGTGGCTTAGGTTTTCGGGACGAAGGAGTACGCGAAGAAAAGGAGGCAAAGGGTCGTGGGCCCCCGAGCATAGGGTGGCGCGGCCAGGCTGGGCCGCGCCGCCTATGGTCCGCCCACCGTGGCCCCTCTCTTCTTCCCCTTCTGGCTCCCTCCGTCATCTGGAAAAATAGGAATTTACGTGAAATTCCCTTCCACAGTTGATCTTCCGAAATATTGCGTTCTGACGGTGCTTTTTCCAGCGGAATCCTGGCTCCGGTGCTTGATCCTCCAATGATGATGAAACATGCAAAATAGATGAAATAACATAAGTATTGTGTCCCAATATGAAATATATCAATGAATAACAGCAAATTATGATACAAAATAGTGATGCAAATTGGACGTATCAATAACACACAAACATTCATTCATTCATTCATCACATATTACGTACTAACACACCGATGGTTTTAAGAACCATTCATCTCATGCTACGATACAAAGGACGGGATACAACTCACACCTACATAAGTGATCTAGTGCAACTACTCCTCAACATCGACATCCACATCGATGGGGATGATCCCATCCTCTGCGGCCTCTAGGAACTCGTAGTCCTCCTCCTCGGTGAGCTCGTCCTCCTCAAAGTCGTCGTCGTCACTCAGGAAGGCTCCTCCTCCCTGAAGGTCGATGCCTCCATCGTCATCCTCAATCTCTCTCAGCTGATCCTCCTGGGCCTTGACAGTGATCTCCAAGGCTGCTATCTTGGCGCGAAGGCGCACTATGGTAGCATCCTTCTTGGCACGCTGCAAGCGGAGTGACTTGCGGTCCTTGTTGAGCATCCTGATGGCCTCACCATGCTGAGTCGGTGCAAAGTGAGTCTAGTTCGCAGCCACGGGAGTTATCCAGCTCCTTCGGGTCTCAGATGTAGTCCATGGTCCACATGGTGCCTCAGCTGGGGGTGCATCTGTACCTCCATGGGTGCTCCAAGGGATTCACGCCTTGCATGGTGAGCAAAGCGAGACGCGAGTACGGCTACCACGTTCTGTCCGCACGGACGCGCAAGTGCCTCCTGAAGAGCACGAGCGAGTCCGTCCATCCAGCTGCTTTCCCTGAAGGAAAAGAGGATCCTCTCAGAGTGGGAGGCTCCATCTTGCCCCTCAAGTCAGCGGTGATAACCCACTGAAGCTCCCCTCCGTGCTGGTCGTTGACCTCGACTCCGTGAAACTCGGGGTGGGGGCGTCCAAGGTACTCCGACAGACCGTCAAGGTCCCTCTCGAAGATCAAGTCCCCGCCGTTCCCGAGCTGGTAAAACTTCACGTTGGTCGGCTCCATCTGAAAGGGAATTGGATGAGCAAGTTAGAGAGTGAACAAGTGTGTCAAAATTTTAAGTATTTTTATAAGGAAGAGCATGGCATATCATTTTTGGAAAGATCTCAAGGAAAAGAGGGGGTATAAATTTTTGCAAGTATTCATTTCCTTTGTTTTTGTGAAACTAACTTTTTCAGAACGTCCATTCTAAACTAGGGTCTCCTAAGGTCAAACAATGGCTCTGATACCAACTTGTCAACACCCGGATTTTTAAGTCCGGATGCCTATTATGTCATTCATCGCAATCCCATGAATATTGTTGTTGCGAGGCATAATAGTTAAGTATCACAATCATCATTTATTACAAACCATATTGTCTTACAACTTGAATCACATGATCCATATTACAAATAGTTGATCTATTGATCAACGAACAAACACAAGTTCATAGCGGAAGCGTAAAGATAAAGGGACTCTCTAGTCCACAGGCCAACGCTTGACGTCAGAAGACTCCTAGTTGTCGTAGGCGTCCTGCTGATCATCTCCTTGGTAGTTGTTCGTCTTCATACTCTGCCCATTTGAATAGCCAGGGACAAAGCCGTGAGTACTTTAAGTACTCGCAAACTAATACTAGTGTAAGTGCTAGCAATTCTAGTAAGGGTGCTAAGCTCTAGTTTATTTGCATAAAGCCAATTTTAGTTCACAAGTATTTTATCAAAGACTTATTCATGTGCTAACTAACTCAAGTGGGAACATTAGTGTCATTCCCACAACATTGTTGTGATTCAAATTCAAGTCACCATCCACCATTCATTTTATCAACCTTTTCAAGAATCTAACACTGGAAACTGTATGGCCTTTCCAACCGTCCATAACCGTGGACACGGCTATTCGAATAGGTTTACACTCTGCAGAGGTTGCACACTTGTGCCACAACATTTGATTTCATCCGTCGGGATAACCCCGAATCATCGTAACACAGTACGCGGATCATCAACCATAACCCTTCATTTACAAATCCTAGTATGAGCACCTCTCCCCATGAGCTTGGCCTCCCAGTGAAGACCAACTGTCAACCTGGGAACTGCACAGGGCTTCGCCGTACAATTCACCTCAATTCACATCATTTCTCAAAAACGGAGGCAGCCTCGGCATAACCCCTATGATGTGTGTTCAGAGGGAACCCATACTAAGATACATAAATTTCTAGTTAAGCCCTTACCCATAATCAGGTATTGTGGGGGTACTTTTGAATTGGAAAGGTATCGCATCCAAACCAATATTAGTTTTTAATCAAAAATCACTATCTTCTCTTGGTCATATTCACCTTCAAAATTCATTCAATGGAATGCATCATCATTCCAAAGTTTTAATTTATTTTCAAGTCACATGTTCCCATCTAGAGTAGTCAAATTTTAATATTAGCACTAGCATCTATTTATGAGGGGTGATAACTACTTGTAATGCTAGTTAGGCTAAGTTTGCTACTCTTGTAGTATTCTAGACTTAGACCAAAGTTAACTATAAAAGGGAACTTAAAGATTCAATTTGAAAACTTGCAAAGTAAAACTTGGGAAAGGTTCATGAAGCATAGAAAAGATGAGTGTGCCTTGTTCTTGGTAGAACTTTGCACTTTGCAAGAATATTAGCTTGCCTTGGTAGTTCTCAAAGTTTTCCTCCTCTTCCTCTTGGTAGCAACCTTCTTCCTCCGGGTATTCTCCGGTGCTAGCGTCTAAATTTGAATACGAGGTATAATCACTCAAATAATTCAATGGCTATTCCCACATCACATATATTCACACAAACTACTCTAAGCACACAATTAATATAATTAAGGTGCATTGGTTGTGCTGCTTGAGGAAAATAATTTCCTCTCATTACATATGTAAATGATAGTTTCCATAGGGTTCTTGAGAAATAATTTCCTCTCATTGAAATCTTCTTAAGATTTAATTTCTCAAACAATTATGCATGAATTTATATTGACATAAATCAACCATTCATTATCATTATTTGAGAAAATGATTTAAATGAGGTAGACCACCTCATACCATTTAATAATTTCTACAAATGATTTAAATCTCCAATTATTTCATATAAGAGTGTTTGACCAGGGGGCAAACATCACATGAATTCACTTGGGACAAGATTTAAATGAAGTATAATACTTCATATGATTTGCATAATAGTTTTGGACAATATCACTTTAATAAAATAGTCATATTGTCCATTAATTAAACTAGGGCATGATCATGCAAAGTGACCACACCATTTTCTTGCAGAAACAATTAGTGTAAGTCAAATGTGAGCTATGGGAGTTAGAATTAACTAAATATCTATTTTGGTTGATTTTTAATAATTATTTGTATATGCAAAGGTCCCTGCCTTCTTCTTTTTATCATTTTATTTCTACAACAGATCTTGAGGTGGGGCCAGTGGCATGTTGTAGATATTTTTACTAGCTTTCCAACAATATAAAGTTTGCTAAATTTGTCCAAGCCAAACAGATTCTATGAATTTTCAAAGTTGGGTCCAGTATTGAATTTGAACTAAATTATTTAAACTAGATTTGAATTAAAAAGGCCGGCGGGAAAACTACCTGGGCCTAAACGATTTAAACGGCCCAAGCCAGCCCACCACGCGTCCATGCACGCGTGGGCTGCCTGACAGGGGGGCTCCACCCGTCAGTGGCCTTTAAAAGCCGAATCGGTATGAGCTATTGTGGGGCGTAGGATTAGAACGCAGATCAACGGCTCAGAGCCGTCGTCTTCTCCGGCGAGATGCCGAGCGTCTGGCGGCGAGCCTAGGGGGTCGGAGGGCTCACCGTAGGTCCGGCAAGCGGCGGCGGTGTTCCGTTCGAGGTTGTCGAGGACGAGGAAGAAGCTAGAAGCAGTGGCGCAGCTCGAGGAGGCTCCAGTCGATGGCGATTGCTGCAGAGCTTCCGCGGCTCCGATCGCTCGATTGAGCTTGCTCCGGCGACGATTGAGGTAGCTAACGGTGCGAGGAGAGTCAGGGATGAGAGGAGAAGGTGGCGGTGTGCTCAATGGCGTCCAGGGAACGTCGTATTTATAGAGACGCAGGGGTGCTGCGGGGCAGTGGCCAAGTCGACATGCGCGCGGCGTCTCCGGCGAGCTAGCGGGCTAGGCAGCGACGCGGCGCTGTTCAGCGTGTCCAGGCAAAGCTATTGGCGGCGACAGCGGGTCCAGGCGGTGCCTAACTTGGTCGCATTGCGTCCATGTCTGCCGCGGCGGCCACGGGATTTGGTCGTTGTCTCCGGCGGCGGGCAAGGGTCGCGGTCGTGGGCGTGTCTGCCGCGTCTGCGGTGGCGCTGCGACGCTCAACGCGTCAAAGGAGGGGCCAGGGCGTGTGTGAGGCGGTGGCACTGCGCGTGTCCAGTGGTGCCCACGGCGTGCACACGTGTGACGCGAGCGACATCCTGGGAGGGTTTGGGCGCGCATTTTCCGGCGAGGCCACAGTGTTTCCGTCGACGTTGCCGGTGCTAGGCGAGGTAGAGAGGTGAGGTGGCGAGCCAGGGCACCAGGGCCAGGCTGGTGGTGAAGGAGAAGAGAGGGGTGCTCGGCATGGCCGGCATGGCCGTCCGACTACCTCTGCACTCAGCAATTGACCGGCTTCTGATGGCGTAGCCGTGTATACTCCGAGGAACGCCACCGTGTCACCAGGCGACATAGTTGGCAGGGAGCAGGACACGATGCCCCTTTGCCACAGAACGGAGGGGACACCAAAACACGAAGGAAAAGAAACAAGGAAGATGGAGCTGAGATAGCGCGGATCACCGACGATTATTCGTTGGAGGTTCTAATCGGCGGGAAGGAAGCTAGTTTAGGCAAGTAACAATTTGATTGATAGGGTGATTAATTAAGGCTAACGGTGAAAGGGGAGGCCAGGATGCAGTATAAGTAAGAGGAAAAAAATTATATCTCATTAATTACACATCAAATCCCTAATTTTATGGTGATTTCTTTAGAGCTTACCTTTTCTTTGTGGTGGAACCTCTGTACCATCGGATGGATACAGATCGACGGTCCGGATGCTTATCTATGAAAGTTGTTTAGGGAAGTTTTTGGGATCACCTACCCACTCGGCATGCAACCACAAAACTTAGACATAATGAAGATGGTAAGAGTATGTTATCTCTCTCCCTGGTTTTCCTTTTCCTACCGTAAAGCTAGAAAAGGAAGTTGTGGCCAAATCGTAGAGATTCCTTTCATTCCCTCGGTTAACTACGCGTCCCATTAATTTCGTGCCCCGTTAATTTTGCAAGCTAAACCGTGATTGATACTTTGAGTTACCGGAAAGTAGACATGACGCAATGGTAAGTAGATTGGAGGAAGCGGAGACCGTGAGATTTAACCGAACGGTCAGGATATTCCCAATCTCCTCACCAAACGCGTTGTATGACGTACGACCAACTGGAATATAATAGTAAAGATTTTACAAAATTTGCCCAAATTTGGTTGAGTTCATATGGTTACAAAATTTGAAAATGGTGAGTCTAGTTGAGTTGTAAATGACCAGAGAGAATGAGAGGTGGTGGTGGAATTTAGAAATTCCAAGAATTGCAAAATGGCTAAGTGTGAGATTGTTCCACTTGATAAAAAGTTCTAACTTTGCATGATCATAGAATTTGATCCAAGATGAATTTGGCATGGTGGTATTTACAAAAGTTGTTCACCTTGATGTCCTCTTGGATGACATGCAAAGGGTTGAGAAAGTTTAGTTTGAAAATATTGAGATATAAGGGCTCAAAGTGGTGACCAGAATATAATTGGCAGATTTGACCATTATTCTATGTGATCTCATTTTGCATTTGAATTTGATTTGATTGGTGTTTCTATGATTCAAAAAGTTGTAATAAGTGTTTAATAATGTATTACAACTAATGGTGAAGACCAAATTGGTCTAGGGTCAAAATTTATAAAAATGGCATAAAGCCTATGTGAGGGTATTAGGGTTTTAGTATTTGATTTTATTCTCTTTTATTTTATTTGGTTTGTGATCTTCACTTGATCACATTAGGGTTTTAGGGTTTAGCATAATAACACACTAACAATCATCATGTCATATCACTCAAATGCACAAGTCCTATGCATGGCACTATATGTAAGAAAAAGTTTTTGTTGGTTTGAAATTTTGCTCTCTGGAATTCTTCTAATTTTCTTTTATTGAAATTTGGGATGTTACAAACCCTTCCCCTTACAAAAGATCTCATCCCGAGATCTAAAAGAAAATTAGGTACTAAAGAGATCTGGGTATTCTTTCTTCATATCTTCCTCCCGCTCCCAAGTGGCTTCGTCTTTGGTATGGTTACTCCACTGTATCTTCAGAAACTTGATACTTCGGGTACGGGTGGTACGGTAAGCTTCCTCCAGTATGCGAATCGGTAGTTCGCGGTATGTCAAGTCTGTGTTGATATCCACCGATCGGTGATCGATGTTCTTGAACACTTCGGTCTTCTCAGGGACTTCTAGGCACTTCCGGAGGAGTGAGATGTGAAACACGTCGTGCACAGCCGCAATTTCTTCTGGTAGCTCCAGTTGATAAGATACTTCACCTCGGCGGCTGTGAACCTTGAAGGGTCCGAAATATCGGGGTGCAAGCTTTCCTTTCAGCTGGAATCTCTGCATTCCTTTGAGGGGTGACACCTTGAGGTAGACAAAATCTCCGATCTCAAAGGTCATCTCTCGGCGTCTCTTGTCGGCGTAACTCTTCTATCTTGACTGAGCAGTCTTGAGGTACTCTCGGATCTTGTGCACTTTCTCTTCGGCTTCTCAAAGATCATCATGGCATATCACTCAAATGCACAAGTCCTATGCATGGCACTATATGTAAGAAAAAGTTTTTGTTGGTTTGAAATTTTGCTCTCTGGAATTCTTCTAATTTTCTTTTACAGGGTCCCTCTCGGGTGAGCAGGGCTTTAGGTCCTAAAAGCTCTTGCGGGTTGGCTTGTGTATCGCCTTCTAGATGGGCCTCCTTCGACGTGAGTTGTGGCGTACACCCGGCATCAAGGATACAATCTACGGTTATTTTGCGTACCGCGCGTCCGGATGGGCCTCCTTCGATGTGAGTTGTGGCGTATCACCCTGGCATCGAGAGAACACTCTGATGTGTTTCATGTGCAACACACTTTTTGATGACCCTACTAGGGACAAAGCGAATGGTCTCCATCTCATTCTTGCTAGGAGGAGAACATCATCAAGAGACGGCAATCTACAAACGTAGCATGGATTATCTATTCTCTTACATAGATACCGATATCATTACATATGTTGGTGTCACTAGATCTTTTAATGGATGCAACACATCAGATGCCCCTTACAAGCATGTCTATGCTCTCTAAGTGAGTTTTGGATGATTGATGATAACACCTATTGTGAGACTAACTTTTCTATCTAGTGCTTTCAGGCACACGGTCCCTACATGATTAGTGTACCATTCAACTACACCACAAAGAGGGACTCAAGGAGTATACGCCATTCTACATCAACATCATGCTAGTTTGAAGGCCTTGTAAGGCTAACTTTGAAGCATAACTACATGAAGAACTCAAGGGTTTAATCACTTGCCTTGACGCAAGAATCAACTAATGATCCTTGAGGTCTATCCGATGTAAGGTTATCACTAAAAGACAACAACTATTAAGGTACTCACAAGTCCAAACATCTGCATGCTTCAAGTAAATTAACTGGCATTTGTGGGAACCACTCGCTATAGAGGTAATATCATTGAAGAAAACAACACATGAAGCATTCAAGGTGCACCCATCAGTTTGATGGACAAGAAATTAACTAGAGCCATTGAATTCTTTTTGTTGTAATAACGATTGGCTAAAAGACAATATAACATGAGAAATTCGCAAGCGCAATGATATGATTGCTTCAAGCGCTTCAACCAACACTTGTGAGGACCTTCACTTGCTGGCCTCAATCAGCGCTTAAGACAACACTAAGTATAGAAACCTAAAGCACATATATGCTTAAGACGAATCTGGCCATAACAATGTTGAAGAACAACAGATGAAGAATTCAGATGCGCAACCAATAGCTTGAAGCACAAGCAACTCAATGGTGTTGGACAACAATCAACAAAGATCACAAGACATATATATCTGCTTGATGAGCAAGCAACTTCAATTCGATCTTGTGATCTATTTGTTGTGAAGACGGAGATAAAGACAACAATCAACGAATGAATTAGGGCGTATCTTCTTGCCAATGCAAGAACTCAACATAATTCCCTTGAGGACTATCTACTGCATCAAAGATGAAGATGAAGGACCAGCCGCTACCTTCCATTGGGTGTTATAGTGCACATAATGACATAAATAAACGCCATTGATGAAAAAGGATATCCATTGAAGAATCAGAAACTTGAAGACTTGAAGGTGCCTATGGCTACTTCAAGAAACAAGAGGGATTCGACGTACCAGGAGACCTAGAGCAAAGCCGCTTTGAAGACGTAGTATTTTTTTTTATAGATTTGAGTCATAGGAACAACCATATTATCAAGAGGGGGTTTCTCGTTCTTTAGAACCGGCATCCCCAATCCTGTTGTGAAGTGCTCAAATGAACCTATACACCAATAAACACGCCATACCCAAACCCCTAGAAATCTCATGAAGTATCATGTTGATATTAGTGCCTCATGTCTATGGCCATGGGGCGTTCTTAGTGGAAACAACTAGGTTTTTCTTTTGCTGGTTAAAATTGATCAATGGTGTACTTACTCCTTCCAAAATTATGTTGCATATAGTGTGGAGTAGCAAAAAGTATCAACTTCTGTAATAACAAATTAACATTATTATTATCATGATGAAATATTTTTTATGTTGTATGCATCTCATATTGCACATGTCACTAGTAGAGAACAAGCCTTTTGTCCCAGTTCGGGACGGCCTTTAGTCCCGGTTGGCCATCCGGGACTGTCAATTCGGGACTAGAGCCCCCCCTTTAGTCCGGCTTGGGGGCGCCGGAGAGCCCGGATTGGAGTACCTTTCGTCCCGGTAAGTAATACAATGTTTGACTTTGACTAAAAGTTATACACAACTTATTATTGTTATACAGTTGGTGACATTTTATAAAGTTTGAATTTAACTAAAAATTATACACAACTTATTTTGGGCAGGAAGGAATAATTGTCTTCTAGCGATGAGCGAGTCAGTGTAATCAGCACATCTATTGTTATTGTGGTCTTGTGGACCGCTCGATGCATCAATCGTGAGTCTACCAAACTAGCCACATGTATAAATTTGTGAGTAGCCTGTATATGGATTAACATTTCAACGAAATTTCAACAAAACTTCAGATCGTTCTTTAATATATGGAAAATGCGTTGCAAAAGTAGTAACAATCAAAGCCGTAGGTGAGTATTCAAATAAAGGGGAGTACCTTTGGTAATTAAGGTGAGTTCTGAAATATATATTCACCAAATTTTTGCACTAGACTTGGACAAAATTCAAATGAAACCCATATTTGGTCAAATATTGTTTAAATTTGATGAAATTTAAGCGAGATATTTGTGAAATAATTCCCAAAATATAAGAGAAGTTGGTGGGTCCCAAAATCTTCTTAAACCAAATTCAAAATCCTGCCTCCTTCACTGGCATGTTGGGCAGGGATGGTCATGTTGTAAAAGTTCATACGCCACTATTAATTGAAGCAAGAAAGTGCACACTAGTAGCAAGGAAGCAGGCAAAACATAATTTATTCTCCCAATACATATATTTTCAACCACACATTAGTACGACCATGGTACCACCACCTTATAATTAAGAAACCAAGGACGAACTTGGCCTAATGTTTAAAACGATGAATTATGGGTTCCACATGCCTCCTGGACAGCAAAATTGCTCCGTCCCGTGGGAGTGGATGTTTTAGTCGAGCACCAAGTGCTTCCCGCAGAAGAGGCAATAGCACACTCCCGTTAAGCCTCCCTTGATGCACCTGTGTTCCTGTACACGAGCGAGGAACAGCTTCGCCTCGATCCAGCACTCCGCCTTGCAGCTCCAGTCTTTGCAGAACGGTACCACCGGTTGCCTATACTTGCACACCTCTGGCTTGCCTGGCGAACGAACACATCAACATAGAAGAGTCAATCAATCAATCAAATAGAGAAAAAAAAAAGAACACAGTGAAATGGGATCTGGCAAGGAATGGAACACGAACCATCGTCGCCCGCCGCAGTGTTTGCGTGCAAGATCACGAGTGCTAGGAGAAAGCAGAGAGCGGCACGTCTCGTGTGCATGATCGATCGCTGTCTACGAGCTTACTCTTCTAGCAGTCTCTCTCTCTGGTACTCTGCACCGTGGGCATTTCTTGGAACTGAATGTGCGTAGGTTGGCGTAGTTATATAGGCATTCCTTGCAATTGACCCCATGTGAAAATTAATGATCTAGCTAAAAAAATTCGTTATCTAGCTAATGATAGTAGATACGTCCAGGTCATTTCATTCCTATTGTGATTATTTGGTTAATTCATTTTCATTATTATCCTGCTAATGACTATATATACCACATGTCCACATGTAGGTAAGCCCGTGTTATTTCATTCCTCTTGTGGTTCTTTGGTCAATTCATTTTTGTAATCCAGCTAATGGCTATACCACATGTAATTACGCCCATGTTATTACATTTCTTTTCTGTCTGTTTGGTTGATTCGATTTTGTTATCCAGCTAATGACGTACTATACCGCATGTAGTTAAGCCAATGTTATTTCATTCCTCGATCTTGTGGTCTTTGGTTGACTCAATTTTATGGTATCCAGCTACACATGTAGTTAAGACCATGTTATTCCATTCCTCTTGTGGCTGCCATTAATTATTTTTTATTATCCAGCTAATGGCTATACTATATGTAGTTAAGCCAGTGTTATTTCATTCCTCATGTGGTTGTTTTGGTTAATTCATTTTTAATATCAAGCTAATATAATGCTTGGAGAGTGTTGGGCACCTAGCAACAAGAGGCAACCTATAGACGCAGTGGGCAACCAAGAAGCAATGTGAAGAGTTGGCATGCAAAACCTATACCGACCATTGTCACATGTGTGGTGCCAACCCAACATGGGGAAAGTGGTTAGAAATGTCATGTAACTGTAGAAAAGAAAAATGAGGATGTGGGGGCATACAAAGTAGTACCTACCAGATAACTGGTCAAGGGGAAATGACAACCAGATAGACATGGTGGATAGCCGGATGTACCTCGTGTCACCACTTGGGTTGGCACCAAAGCTTTTCAAGGCTATAGTGAGGCTTTATAGGGAGGAGTGCTTACCCGAGGCCTGTATAGGTGAATATGTTACATGACTTGGAGCACTATGGGCGTGGAAGAGAAGTCCCACATTCCGTCTCATGCGATCGTTCATGTCATCTACATGCGCCGCCTAGGATCGTTATGTTGCCATCATCGAGGGTAAGGGAATCGACCACCACCATTTAATGCATTGTCCAAACCAAGAAAATCAACCTGAGCTTCGATGAAGATGAACGAGCATTTGTAGGACGCAACCCTCGGAGACATTTATGAAGCACTTGTGGCTGAGGCAAAGACCTCGTCATAGAGTTGCCCATTGCGGAGGTGGTGATGATGTAGACATGGGGGCTGGGGGTAGGCTAGGTGGGATCTGTAATATCCCAGAACATAGGATCAATGAAGGGTAGATTTAGAAATGGGATGTGCATTTCATCGCAAAACGGTGGAAATTTTCGCGCTTTATTGAATAAAACCTAAGAGGAATCAAGGTTTCTCTCTCGTTGTTATTAGGGTTAGAGCAAAGGGGAGTGTTATGAATTTCGACATGACCTCTTTTGAAACTTAGAGTTTTGGGAGGATATTTGATTTGCATCTCTTATTGAATTCAAAACACAAGAAGTGATAATTAAACAACACCTAGATGAATTATTGAATTCATAACACATCACACTTATACAAAATATTCAAAAGTATATCCAATATATACAAATAATTCATAAGTGAATATCAAATATTTACAAAAGCTCATAAAACAAAACTTGAGCTTTATTGATCATGCACACATAGTTACATTGTCATTACAATATCCCAATATACAAGAATGAATGAATAATAAAATTACAGAAAATAAAGATTACAACAATTGATTTTATTCTAAACTAAAATCTTCATCATTTCTTCATGTTTTCATTCTGCAAGACTTGATTAATCTTGGAAACTTGTAGAACATAAGTAAAAAAGAATAATCTATCCAATACCAAGTGTCATTGACACTTCGCAGTAAAAAGAAAGGGAAATTGAGGTGATAAGCCTTGGCAAGGCAGGGACTAAGTCCCAACCAAAGACAAGGGGGAGCACAACAGCAGTTCACCATCATGAGCAAAGGGAGGAGCTCAGGACAGCACAACACACACACACACATGTGTTGTCGACCAAGGAGCCCAGCATATGGTGCTATAAATAGCACAGTGCTTAGAGATAGGGATGGATCATTGGTTCATCAAGGAAGAACAGCAAAAACAGCTATAGAACCACCAGTTAAGCATTTCCATACATTTATCCAGAGAAACTAAACACCAAAACCTAATCAACCATCCATAGATCATGGTGACCTAAGGAGTTGATCAACCAGGAGCTAGGAGGTGAAGGGATTGACCAAATCAAACCGGCCAGAAGCACTGCAACAACACAAAATATCTTTCTAGGAGCTGGAGCAAGGTATACATCCAACCTGGATGGATCTCATGATCCAATCCATCATAAGCATGCTCATACACACTTGGTGTAGAGTACATGCTCCACTTGGTATATCATCACTTGGTATTTACCAAGTGATGCTAGGGAGAAGAGGCCATACCAAAAACTAGAGAAGATAGTCACTGGATATGCTTAAGTATTCAGTACTAGCCATCCAAGTCACTAAAACCCTAGAACAGTAGCCAACTAACTAACCTAGCACCATCTGGTGTGTTAAACCATCAGATTAACCCATTTTTCATCAAAAGCAACCACGGGGCATTCGTCTAGATGATTCCCAACTGTGGAGTTATTTATATTTTCATAAAATTCCCCAAATAGCCAAATAGGATGCAACCAGATGCAGTAGCAAGCTACTGAGGTCACAAACCAGTCTATTAAGCACACTAAGCCACACAGGCTAGTTGTCTTCATCACCACACAGGTTCAGACAAGAATAATTATTCCAAATCATGCTAGAATTCATTTAAGCAACAACTCATACAGTTGAATCATAACCAACACATGGTTCATCCAAGAATAACTGACAGAAATAAATATTTGGCAACAACATGACATGCACAGAAGGATTACTGAAGCAATTGCTTCAGTAATGTCTATCTGGCTACCAAAACTAATTAACCAAGCATTACTGCAAGCATAAGTAACTTAATCATCCGTTAAGCATGCACAGAAGCCACTGGTAGAGCACTAGTAGCATCACAAGATATTCAGAGTGACAGTTAATCACTAATAAGAATCACAGGCTAACCATTTGGCAACCAGCAAAAGCTGGAGTGCTTAGCCAATGGCTAGAGCAACATCCAAGCAAGATAGAGGGCTTGACCACTTGGATTCATTGATCCAATGGATCATTGGATCATGTGCAAGACACAGGAGCACCTCACAAGCATCACAAGTGCTAGGACATTGGCCAATACTGACAGTAAGCACCACCAACAATACAAGGGCATGGCAGAAAGCCTAGACAAGCAAGAATAGGGTATCAGTAAGCTTAGGCAGCACATCAAGCATCACATAGCATAGCATGGCATAGCATGGCAGTAGTGAATGGAGCAGAGCAGCAACAGCCATGCATAGCACAGCAGCAACATAGCATTGGCCAGGAACCAGTAAGGGTTTGGCTGGCCAGAACACACAAGGAAGAAGAAGAGGATGCAATGGCATCAGCAGCAAGATCCTGTATGATCTTTGGATCATCAGGAGGCTTGGGAAGAACATGAGAAGAGCATAGGAGAGCAGCAGAGCATGGAGGCGCATAGGCAATGATATGAGAGGGAGAAGAAGGACCTGGAGGTCGTACCTGCGCCTGGAAGCAGAGGCTACGGCATGGCGAGGCAGTGCTTGCGCGGCCGCAGGAGCTGCAAGTCCAGGGTGGATGCCGACGTTACGCCAAATAACTCCACGGACAGCACCGCACCTGGAGACGACGGCACAGGCGATGCCTGAGCATCACCCGCGCTAGGACAGTCCCAGGAGCACGCGAGAAGCAACAACGGCAACCACAGCTCGCTGGAGGCATCCAATCGCCGAAGGCGATTTGTCTCCAGATCCGGCGTGGTGGCGATCTAGAGAAGGAGGAAGGAATCGACGAAACCATGCGGACAAATCGATAGATCGTCGCATGGCGGTTCGAGCGCAGCCGGTGGCGTGGCCGGGGACGGTCGGAGCTGGCCGGGGCGTGGCGGCGACGGTGACGGCGATGCCATCGCCACAGTATCACCTGAGCGATTAGGGTTAGGGTTAGACGCGAGCGGGAGCGAGTGGTGTGGGCCGACTCGGTCGGATCCCACCGAACGGTTTGGTTCAGCCCAGGTGGGCTGACCAAGTGGGCTGCCCTAGTGGGTTTGCCAGATGGGCGAGGGGCATTTTAGTAATTTTACAATTTAAATAACCCTGGAATTTTCTAAAATTCAAAAAAATTTTATAAATATCTCTAAAAATTCAAGAAAATATGAGTAATTCATAGAAAATATTCCTTAACCAAAATAAATATGTAACGAAATAAACAATGAGAATTCAAATTTAAGAATTTTGAATATGAATTTTAAATAGAAAATTCAAATTTGCAATTTTCCTTGGATAAATAAAATCAAGGAAAATTCCAAATCAGTTAATATTTTCAAAACTCAATATTTCCAAAAAGGGAAATATTCTATAAATCTAAATCATCAAAATTTAATAAGTATTTCGGGGAAAGGGATTCAACATAAAATAATACACCCATTCATGCATTATTTGGATTTTATAACATTGTCCTTACCGGACAATGATGCTTCTTTACAAAACCCGAGGTCCAGGTTCCATCCAAACCATCCAACTGCACTATCTCGCAGTCACCAGGAAAGTTCACTCTTGCTCATGTCATCTTGATTACTTTCTATCAATTTACTCGCAAAGCTATATACTTACCATTCCTGCATTGAAAATAAAATGTTACTTTTCCAACTATGAATATGACTATGTGGTTGGCAATGGAACCATGGTATGTGTTGATGGTGGAGGTTCCATTGCAAGGGTTCTATACATCTAGGACTAATCACCAATATTGTCTAGTGATTCTAGCGCCGTACATATCGCGTTAACCATGAGATCTATAATGGCTCTGGGGAAGTCAGCTCTATCTTCTCCCTCTCGCATATCAACAGACTAGTGATAAGGGTTGCCTGTATCATTCTATCCATTGGTAAAAAGGTAACAACAGTGGTCCGGAATAGTCTACCAATCGATATAGGAGAGGGTAGACTTATTAAAGGTCTATGATGGATTGTAAGGGTTGTCCGGGTTAGTCTATCTATAGTGTATAGGACAGGGCATAAGAATTGTTTGGAACAGTCTACCTTAATGGTAAAGGTGAGAACAAATGCTTGGGTCAGTCTACCTATAGATAAAGGACAGGACATACTTACAAAAGGGTGGGTCTGCGGGGTCGCGGAGAAGGCAGTGATTGGCTTGGTTCTTATGCCGGGCCTCACACCAAGGAAGTGTGGACGGGAAAGTACGCCCGGTTGGCAACAAGGATAAGTTTTCTTATGGGAAAAGTAACGCACCTCTGCAGAGTGTATTAAATTGTGGCTTGTCACACCCAGTTTCGGGAAGGGAACTACGAATGGGGCATCAAAGGAACTTCGTGAAGTTCTAGTCAACCTGTGAAGACTAGCGGGCATAGTTTTTATAATAAAATAAACCTTTTGGAGAAATGTTTGCGAAACATGCATTGACCTGAGATTTTCTGATCAATGGTCGTAGCCAGGGGCGGAGCTAGCTATCTGGCAAGGTTTGGCGGCCGCCATACCTAAAAGTCAGCGCTAGAATTAGGTTGTCTTTTGTCGCCCGTCGAACATGGCTGCAGTTAGTTTTTTTTTTTTTTTTTGAGATGAACATGGCTGCAGTTTGAGGAAGACGAAATGATCGAAGACAGGGTCCAACATGCCGAACAGGTAAGTGGGTTAATCATGTGCTGGGCCTGGTGCTTTTGGGCCTGATCGGTGATGTATAGGTTGTGCGCTCGTTAGGACTTGGCAGTTTACCGGAACGAAGTTTGAGATCCTGGAAACCCTCATCAATCGTCATCCTCAGCCTGAGGAGCGGAGGCGGCACAGCGGGCGCCGCAGGGCGCAGCAGCCAGCAAGCATAGAACCGTGGGTCCGTGGCCGCTGGCCGACGAGACGAGACGATTCCGCGAGCGCCGACCGGCAAGGCAGCCAGCGCAAGGATATGTCATGGAAGAAGATCAGCAGGTACCTCATGCAATGATTTTGAAACTGAAAGTGCATTTTGAATTTTAAAACCAATCTTGTTGTTGACGCATTGTTGACTGAAATAAGCTCATGTACGTGTAGGAAGTCTAGTACTGTACTGCTCTACCATTGTTCAGTGATTATTAATTAGTTTTCTCTTGGGTGTTATGATGTTGTACACTCTTATTTATAGTTAATATTTTCTTATTTATCGACTTCGCCACACCTTAAATCTATACCTGCCTCTGCCACTGGTCGTAGCTAGTGCATCTAACATATTTTCTCTTTTGAACTTGTTGAGTACCTCTGTTGACGTCAGAAACCCACCGGCGGGCAGTGACTGGCCAACACCGTAGAGCCGGAAACAACTAGGGCTGCGGCTGGCCCCAGTCCCTCAGAGCGACGGCCCGCAAAGCCTCCTGGTCGCGCGCCGATGCAAATTGCAAGGGCGTGCCACCTGACCTATACCTGGTCGGGAAGGTGTGGATGATGCCTCGCTTAGTTTCCTGCAGGGCACACACGTACACGTTAAATACGAGCCTCGATCGGCTCTCAGGTTATCCTGTGAATCGGCTCATGGAGCCGATCCACCATGATTCGTCCAAGGTGGCCGAATATATGGTGGTCCTGCTTGATCAAGATAAAGCATATGAGATCCACGACGATCTAGGGTTTTCACCGCATAATCAGATCATCCTACTCACGATTGGGCCTCGCGCTCGCGCACGGTGATCGTAAGCCAACCCTAGACAAGGCCTAAAAACCAACACGAGGTTGATCCTCGGAACATCCTGTCTAGGGCCAGCAAACTACACCCTACACGCCGCTGGATCCTCCAACCCTTTGTAAGGCCTAACTATTGCAGATATTAAACTAATCCCTGATAAATCAAGGAGCAATCGTAACGGATCAGATCTACTAAATAACGATCAAGCGGGGTGCCCCCATGATGAGGTACAAGGACGGCTAGATGCGCAAGGGTTGCACTACGACAGCATATGATACTAAGAACAATGCTAACCCTAACACATCTATGATAACTACGTTGCTCGCCATCAAAAGGCTTCAGTACGAGCAACGCATGAACAACGTGGGCAGGCTCGTGCTGCGTAGATCGCAATATGCGATCTAGGCAGCATGGTGCTTACCGGAGAAACCCTTGAGACGAAGGGGTTGGCGATGCGCCGAGATTGGTTTGTGTTGAACGTTGGTTGTTGTTTATTCCATAAACCCTAGGTACATATTTATAGTCCAAGGGACTTTCCAATGTGGGCGTGCACTAAACCGTGCACGAGATAAATTCTAACTTCTACATAACCTACTATAAAGATACACGGGCTAACTAGCCCAAACTTGGTAAACAAGGCCGATTCACATATCTCTCCATGCATATATCTTCAAGTCCATCTTGATCGCGGCCCACTTCTAGCTTGGTCAAATTCTGGTGATAACACATGCCCCCCTGGTTTTGGAAATGACATTTCCAAAAGCATCATGCTTTCCTCTCGTTGGGTCATGTCGTGGCAGAGCAGAAATCACCGCAGGATCCCTTATCACGATGCCTTGCCCCTTCCACTTCTCCACGCATCCGAAAATTTTTCCTGCTAGGCATCACCTCCTCGGAAACTGCTGTGGCATTAAATCCCCCTCACATCCCTTCTATTAAGCCGTTCCAAACAGCCTGCTCCTCCTTCGTCTTCCTCGCATTAGCACCCACAAAATCCTCCTGTACCACCATGTCTTCTTCCTCCTCCGAGCTTTCCTATGGGTCCTCCTCCTCCCGCGAGACGCCGGACGTCCGTGCCCCGGAAGAATGGGACCTGGAGGACCACGCCTCCTCCGTCTGTGTCTGAAGACGACCAGCCCCTGACCAGCGGGGATGAAAATCTTCGTTCCTTGTCGACGAGGAACTGGAGCCGGAAAGCGAGGACGACCTCTGGGAAGCTGCCCCACCTGCGAGGAGGAAGAAGTGGATGACGACGATGACGACGACTCCCTTGAGGGCTACCCGCCGGCGAAGCGCCTTCGCATGTGGTGGGACGACGACGAGCGATGATGAAGACGGGGATGAAGCTCCCGTAGAGGGCTATGGGAGTAGCGACGAAGAGCCCATCGGCAGCAGTGCCGATGAGGGTTCGGGACGACGACGAGGGCAGTGATGGCCCGTAGATTAGGATCTACTAGTATAGGCCTAGCAGTATCAGATGGGTCAATAGACCCTTCTTTTGCTCTTCGTTCTTTGAGTTTAATTGAGCCGATTCCCTCTTCTACTGACCTTGCCGATTCGTCCCCTTTGCCAATGCGTAATGAGCCGATAGCACCGCATCGGTCCTCCAAATCCGCCCTTCCTTCTTCAGCTGATGATTTTCTAAATCTGGCAGAAAATGCATGATCTTCAGGAAAACCTTCGAACTTTTCCAACCAAACCCAATAATCCTCTTCAATACTCATCATTTGTGAAGAAGGTTGCAATGAAGGATCAGCCGATGGTATCCAAATCGGCTCTTTAAACAGAGCAAAACAGAACATCCACCAGGCCTGCTGCCCCGAGTCTTGGCCAAGGCAAAAACAGAAACGAGGACGCGTAACTTAGCTGAATTAGCCTGGGCTTGATCATGCAGAGCCAGCCGATTTGCACATAAATCGGCTTGAGAGAGCCTTCAAGGTGGGCTGCCCCGAGTTTCTTCGGTCCGCTCCTAGCGCCTGCTGGTCAGATCGGCTCCTTTCCTTTGGCGGATCTAATGCGATCCATCCTCGACCTGATCTGCACGTCCAGGCTGCTCTTGAAGAGAGGATCCGAGCCCTTAAATTACTCCATTGAGGAGTTCTTCCATTAAAATCCCCTTCGTGCTTCATTGATCCTCTGATCGTAACGGTTATTCCTCTTGAGTCGATGGCCGCGCATCGGCTACTTCTCAATCTAAAGTCGATGCCCTTGCATCGGCTGTAAAATGTTTAAAAATTTAGGCCGATTTGTGTATCGGCCCCCATACTTAGTATTATCCACCTAGGTGCCCCCAGGGATCTGTCAAGAGAATTGATGGTATCGGCTCGTCGAGTAATCCTGTTGGGTCAAACGTTGATCCCGGGCAGAATAGATGGTGAGGATAATTTTGGCCGATTGCTGGAATCGGCCTCCACGTTGCTTGCTCGGTGAAGGTTTTGTAATATCCCTTCATCGTTTCGGAGGGCCGATCGCAAGGATCAGCCTCGCCACGTTGCTTATTGACGTAGTCTTGCTACTCGCCCAGGCCGGTAGACAGAACCAGCCCAATCTCTGACTTTATCATGTTGGTGCGCTTGCTGTCGTCCACCTCGAGTGCATCGTGTAATCGTGGAGCCCTACACTTCGCCGGACGAACGAGCACCATGTTTGTGCCAGCCGATGTTTCATCATCGGCTTTCCTTTGCTTGGGGCGCCACTCTTTTCTTTGCGGCAGTCCCTCTTCATCCAGGGTCCTCTGGACTTTCGCAGCCAAATCAGGTCGTGCCTTCCTCAGCGTATGCAAGTATAACCTTTCGGCTTCCTCCAGACCGCGCAATCGCTGAACCCTGCGCTTTGTGAATGGCTGAGACCATCAGGGCACCACCTTGGACGGTGGTACCTGTCTTCTTCGTCTCCCCCCTCGTCTTCCGAATCCTCGAGATCTTCCAACCGAGGGATCTCAGCACGTCTATTTTGTGGTGGGAGAGGCCTAGGCGCTCGAACACAGACACGTTGGCTGCCTCCTTCTTTTCTGGTTGCATTCTGGGGGTTGCCGATTGTTGGTAATCGGCTCATTCCTGAATCCCAGCAGTGTCGAAGAAGGGACAGTTCCAGTGCTTGTCCATGTTGTCTTGCTCCTTTGACCTCCCTCGCGCGACGTTCGTGCCCGTCGTCGTTCTGTCACGCTGACGATACCCCCTTTTGCATTGGACCGACGATATTCTTCATCGTCGTCGTCGTAGCGGCGACGTCGGTACTGCTGTTCATATTCTTTGAGGAGGTGCACGGATAATGGGCGTGGATACCGCATGCTTCTCACCTCCTCCTTGGCCAGGTATCGTTTATCGTCGTCTTGGGGCCGGTCACGTGGACCGGCCTCCCTTTCTCTTTGCCACGAGAGTGGCTGCTCTCTGCTTTGTCCGCGTCATGGCGAATCACGAACCCTGCCATATTGGCATCGAAAGAGAACCCTGGTTCCCTTATGGAGTGGCTGAGGTCGACCGTGTTGACGCCAAGCAATGGACGTGTGTCTCCGTCGAGCTTGATGCCGTGTGAACGGGTCTTCCCACGGGAGCCGACGAGTTCGGTTCCGAGGACCGCCTTGACCGTGTTATGCTTCTTCCTGAGCTCGTCAGCCAGGTCCTCGTGCTTGACCGGAGTGCTTTCCGCCATCTCAGATGTAGATGGCGATGTGGTGGATGTCGAAGATTGTCCCACCGGGCGTGCCAGAATGTGTTGACGTCGAAACCCACCGGCGGGCAGTGACTGGCCAACACCGTAGAGCCGGGAACAACTAGGGCTGCGGCTGGCCCCGGTCCCTCGAGCGACGGCCCGCAAAGCCTCTGGTCGCGCGCCGATGCAAATGCAGGGCGTGCCACCTGACCTATACCTGGTCAGGAAGGTGTGGATGATGCCTCGCTTAGTTTCCTGCAGGGCACACACGTACACGTTAAATACGAGCCTCGATCGGCTCTCAGGTTATCCTGTGAATCGGCTCATGGAGCCGATCCACCCATGATTCGTCCAAGGTGGCCGAATATATGGTGGTCTGTGATCAAGATAAAGCATATGAGATCCACGACGATCTAGGGTTTTCACCGCATAATCGGATCATCCTACTCACGATTGGGCCTCGCGCTCGCGGTGATCGTAAGCCAACCCTAGACAAGGCCTAAAAACCAACACGAGGTTGATCCTCGGAACATCTGTCTAGGGCCAGCAAACTACACCCTACACGCCGCTGGATCCTCCAACCCTTTGTAAGGCCTAACTATTAAGATATTAAACTAATCCCTGATAAATCAAGGAACAATCGTAACGGATCAGATCTACTAAATAACGATCAAGCGGGGTGCCGCCCACTGCACCCATGATGAGGTACAAGGACGGCTAGATGCGCAAGGGTTGCACTACGACGGCATATGATACTAAGAATAATGCTAACCCTAACACATCTATGATAACGTTGCTCGCCATCAAAAGGCTTCAGTACGAGCAACGCATGAACAACGTGGGCAGGCTCGTGCTGCCTAGATCGCAAGATGCGATCTAGGCATGGTGCTTACCGGAGAAACCCTTGAGACGAAGGGGTTGGCGATGCGCCGAGATTGGTTTGTGTTGAACGTTGGTTGTTGTTTATTCCATAAACCCTAGGTACATATTTATAGTCCAAGGGACTTTCCAATGTGGGCGTGCACTAAACCGTGCACGAGATAAATTCTAACTTCTACATAACCTACTATAAAGATACACGGGCTAACTAGCCCAAACTTGGTAAACAAGGCCGATTCACATATCTCTCCATGCATATATCTTCAAGTCCATCTTGATCGCGGCCCACTTCTAGCTTGGTCAAATTCTGGTGATAACAACCTCTGCACTCACTTTTTTTCGATACCCTTGCTAGATTGTGACAATGAAGAGGAGGCCTGCACCGGAGCACCATAAGGGGACTACGAGTTGGTCTACGAAGAGCCCGACTTATCAGGAGGAGTAGAAGGCGTGGACTATGGGATTGTCTAAGGAGTTGACAACACCGAAGTGGAGGAGTAGAGTCTCACCTTAGATATATTAGAGCCGAGCAGCGCAGTGGCATACTTAAATAAGTTGCTGAGATCGTTATGTTTCTTAAGTTGGTTTGCAAGAGTACTTAAGCAATATCTTAGGGTGTTCTCATTGGACCTATGAGAATACCAACTTGTTAAGACCATGTTTGTAATTTTATCTGGAGTGTTATGACCTGTAATGTTTCTGTTGTACCACTCTGAGGGATGTGATATTTGTGAAGAAGTCCCTTCATGAAGATCATATCAACGACTTGTATACTACAACATGCAATGGTATGCTGGGTCACCGCAGCTGGTATCAGAGCAAATGTTGCGATCTTAGGTTGGAAAAACCTAGTAAAGGGAAAAGACCTGTAGGAGTCAAGTAGGGATAGTAAAGAATTCTCTAGAAATATGGTGTTTATTCACTCTAGAATAGCAAAATCATATCTTTTAGTGCGATAATTTTTTATTATAACTATTATGATGCATCATCAGTACTAATATTTTAGTCATGTATACAGCCAGAATGGCGGGTGCGGGACCTAGCTGATGAACCAAAGTCAAGAAAGGCGAAGACATCACATAATCCCCTTCGAAATCTTGTGACATGTAGGGCCCGCTTGTCGGATGATACAACTCCACATAGGCTTCCGCAGTACTCCACGTCTCTCGAAACTCTCAGCTTGTGAACACATCTTGGGGAAAATACTCTTTGACCCAGCCTCTCTAACATTTCCATGACTTCGAATCACTGAAATGTGGGTCACACCGGGTGCGGGACCCGGCTGGTGAACCAAAGTCATGAAAGGGAAAGTCATCACATAATCCCCTTCGAAATCTTGTGATGAGTAGGGCCTACTTGTCGGATGATAGAACTCCACCTAGGCTTCCGCAATACTTCACGCCTCTCGAAACTCTCAGCTTGTGAACACATCTTGGGGAAATATTCTTTGACCCAGCCTCTCTAACATTTCCATGACTTTGAATCACTGAAATGTGGGTCACACTGGGTGCGGGGCCCGACTGGTACTAAACCAAAGTCAGGAAAGGCGAATCACATAATCCCCTTCGATATCTTGTGATGTGTAGGGCCCGCTTGTCGGAGGATACAGCTCCACCTAGTCTTCCGCAGTACTCCACGCCTCTCGAAACTCTCAGCTTATGAACACATCTTGGGGAAAATATTCTTTGACCCAGGCTCTCTAACATTTCCATGACTTCGAATCACTGAAATGTGGGTCACACTAGGTGCAGGACCCGGCTAATGAACCAAAGTCAAGAAAGGCAAAGTCATCATAATCCCCTTCGAAATCTTGTGATGTAGGGCCCGCTTGTCGGATGATACAGCTCCACCTAGGCTTCCACAGTACTCACGCTCTCGAAACTCTCAGCTTGTGAACACATCTTGGGTAAAATATTTTTTGACCCAGCCTCTCTAACATTTCCATGACTTCGAATCACTGAAATGTGGGTCACACCAGGTGCGGGACCCGACTGGTATTAAACCAAAGTCAGGAAAGGCGAAGGCACATTGACGTGGGCAGCTTGTAGGATTCCATCAACCCTAAGCCCCTATCGGAGGGCATTGCCGAGGAGCACCCTCGACAATTGGCGTCGTCTGTGGGAAACCTGCCAGCACAAGATCGGTCATCGGCAGATCCAGTCATGTCATCGAAATCTTCATCAACACCGTCATCGCCAAACCTGGGAAGCCCGATTCGATTTGGCTCCTATGAATTCACCCCGCACAGCGATTCCTCTCGCTCAACCTTCTCAGATCTACAAGGAAACATGGAGATGACCTTCGGCAGCGTCCACTACAACGTCAACGCAGAAGGAATTCTTCAGCTGCTGGAATCACCCACTTCCAGATCGACGAGTCCTGGCGCGTCATCATCACTCGACCTTTCGGCTGGCCTGACAGGATCGACGAGTTCGCCTGCGCCCTCGACTCCCCATTCGGCGTCTTCCATGTCGGTAGGATCCGACGATCCCACGTCTTCGGAGTTAACCTCGTACTACTGCTCGACGCCAGGCACGGGCTGGGATCGAGTGACACACCGTTCATCTGCAATGCCCAATATTCATCGGGAGAGGACAGTGTTTCGACAGCACGTCCAGGGAACCACCCGAAGAACGCACACCACCAGGTTTATGTCGCTAATAACACGGGAAACACAAGGCACAGGAGACGGAGACCACACGCCTCGTTCCAGTAGGCGAGCAAGTTTCGAAAATAGCGGCAGCAACCACAACAGTGATTACACCATCGAAGACAAAGAGTGGGCGGCAGCTAAAGTAGCCGTACTCAACAACACGCCGCTCCCCGTAGAAACCTCGGTTGGAACCCTAAACGCCTATCGCTCTATACTAGAGAAAAACCGGGAGCACCTCTCAAGAGAGCAAGCCACCCTCGAGAGACGCCTATCTGCGGCAGACCGATCCAACGAACGGCGAAGAGGCTCGCAAGGAAGCGCCTCTCGAAGTACTCATGGGGCAGCAAGCACCGATCAAGACTATCCAGGCTTTCGGAAGATGATGCTAGAGAAATAACGTCGAACCTAACCAAGTCCTTTATGACCACGGACACCGCAGGCATGCCACGGCCGAAAAACGTTGCGGGAGCAACAGCCAACCTCGCTGCATACCTCATCAACCAGCGCCCTGAAGGATCCATGGCTCAAGCTCACCGAGGTGCCCTAGAAAGTCTCGCGATATTGGGAGATAACCTAGTTCCACGAAAGGAAAAGACCACGTTACATGCTAGTGGTTCAAAGCATCGTGCGAGAGATGCTCGGGATGAAATCACCCAGAGCAGGATCGACAAAGCAAGACGACGACGCGCCGCTAGGGAGGAGGATGACAGCGATTCTTCGGATGAATATCAGGAGAACGACGACGAGCTCAGGGGAGCCGATTGTTTAAGCTACAAAATCCGCGAGGCGATGCCACCTAAAAAGTTCAAACCCACCCCTACTGACGCTGCCAAATACGATGGGCAGCAGGAGCCAAGATCTTGGATAGACGACTACCTGCAGACCGTGATTCTGCACAAGGGGAACCAGATAGCAGCAATGCAATGTTTGCAGCTTTACCTAAAGGATTCAGCGCGAGCCTGGTTGAGGGGTCTGCCGAAGGGTTCCATCAAGTCATGGGACGACCTAGTAGATGCCTTCGTTGCCAATTTTCAAGCAACATACAAAAGACCCGTCGGGATCGAAGAGTTACGGCATTGTCAGCAAAAGCAGAAGGAATCGATGCGCTCATACATCGGGAGATTCACCAAACTCCTAAACGCTGCCGAAGATGTATCCGTGACAGAGCAATCGACGCTTTCAGCGATGGCGTCCGACGTGAAAGCTACATAGAAGAACTCGGGCGCAAAAAGCCAAAAACCATAACCAAGTTAATGGAAATCGCCAACTTGGCTGACGGTGAGGACAACGTGCGAAGGCCGTGACGGCGCAGTGACGAAGACGATGATCAGCCGAAGCACGACTCGCGGTCGAAGGGATCGCCACAAGAAGGAAGAACCGCAGCTATGACGGCAACAACTGGTAGCCGCAGGATACTCCGATCGCAGGACGATCGATATGACGACGAGAAGAGACGATCGACAGGACGATAATCGGAATAACTCTGGGAACCGTGGCAACTACAAACCACGGCAGCAGAGGACTCCCGAATTGCCCTACGCTGAGCAGATCAATGCTCCCTGTAATCTACACTCGTATGTCGATTCTAAGGACGGAAAAATGAAGTCGAGCCACCTGCTCAGGGACTGTCGGCAGTTCATTGACATGCACAAACTCATCCAGCAGGCAGGCCAGCAATAGCCACCACCACCACCACCACAGCATCAAGTCCAGCAGGCCCAACCTCATCAACCCAACAAGGCGTTTCCACCACCGCGTGGGCAGATGAGCATGATCCATAAGACAGGTGTCTCGAGAAGAGAAATGAAGAAGCTCACCCGAGAGATTAATCTGGCAGAAAGCATCATGGCGAACATCCCCGAGTATGTCGAGTGGTCCTCTCAGAACATTACGTTCAGCCGAGCAGATCACCCGATGACCATAGCAAAACCAGGACACGCTGCCTTAGTAGTCGAGGCACAAATCGGGGGATTCAAAATGAGCAAAGTATTCATGGATGGTGGAAGCGGGCTAAACCTGATATTCGTCGACACAATCAAAAGTATGGGGATCACCATGAGGATGCTAGAGGAAACAGACACTTGTTTCCATGGGATTCTTCCAACTGCACCGGGGTACTCTCTTGGCAAAGTTTACCTGAACGTTGTCTTTGGCAAGACCGACAATTTCAGGAAGGAAAAGATCGAGTTTGAAGTAGTGAACTGGGAGTCACAGTATCACGCTATACTCGGAAGACCAGCTTATGCCAAGTTCATGGCTGTGCCGCACTACGCATACCTCAAGCTGAAAATGCCTGGGAACAACGGGACAAACATCACAGTCTATGGAAGTTTTTCACGCTCGGACAATTGTGATCGCAACTTTCAGAGGATTGCTGCGAAGTTTGGGTTCAAACAAGAAATTATCAATCCTCCAACCAAGCTGTCGATACGCGAAATTAAGGAGGAGAAAAAGGACAGGGAAATCAAGAAGAAGCCAGCCGACCTTGCTATAGAAGCTTCGGCAGCAAAAACTTCGGCAGTTGATGGCAAAGCAGTCTTGGAAGAAAGCAAGACACTGGCAGCCGTTGTCGAGATACCTACTATAATCAACGACACTTCAAGAACCGCTAACGTGGTAGACAAGCCTGAAGATAAGAAGAATCCCTCCTTCGTTTAGAATAGTCGAATAATGTTTAGCTTTCTCCTTTATTTTCAGCAGGGCTTTCTTTCTTACGCCCTTTAGTACCGTGTTTACCTTTATTAATGAAAACTTTAGTCTTTGATCCCTTGGTAAACATGCAGTAATTTGGAGCACCTAATCCGCATCATCGTAGCCATTGCTTACATCCCTCGGTGAACGATGGCGCAATGTAGTACGCGGCTAAAGATTGTGTTCCGAAAAAGCCTCTACGAGTGCTAAAGGATGAAAAAAAACAAGTGTGATGACCTTTCTCTCTGCTATAGATGCCTCTACGAGCGCCAAAAATAGCAAGAGTTTGGAAATACACACAATAAAACCCACGTTCGATATTTTACTTATGGAAATATCAAAGAACAACGGGCTCATCGGCAGCATCATTGCACCCGAAATATTCGGGAGTGACTGTCGGAACATACATCGGTTGAAAGCAAAGTTGCACATACAACGGGTTTTAGCAAGACCTGCAACACGAGCTGATCACTCAAACAATTTGCTGACCAACGAATACGAAAAACGTTTTAACGGACAATTAAAATTTGCTCCCTCAAAATTTTCCAATGGCATCAACACGGTAAAAGTACATATACATGTATCTACCAAATATAAAGCTTCGGCTAAACAATCCTAACACTTGGATAAAGTAGCCAACATAGTCTATTTACAAAATAACCTCAATCCCTGAATTCACCCTCGAGGAGTTTCTCTTTCTTCAGGTACCTTTGAATCCTTTTCAAGCCTGTCGACAAATATATTGGTGGGCAGCAATACCTTCGGATACAGAGTCTCCAAGTCACCAACCGCGTTGGCTATAGTGAGCAGATTTGCCGACGGGTAACGTGCAAGGACGAGGGCAAGTGTAAACCAGGCTCCGGCAAAAATTTGAGCTCGCACCAAGTCTCGAATCTTCTTGGCATTCCCGAACTCAGACATCAGAGTCAGCAGCATAGGGGGAATCGCGTTTAAAGGGAACATCGTTTTCCAAACTACCCTCATGGCTCTGTAGCACTTGTCGAAGAAATGGTGGACTTGTTGAACCCGGTCCTGAAATTGAGCTACAGCCGAAGCCTTCGAGTGTTCTCGCCAAAAAATCTCTTCGGCTGATGACAGCTGGGTTAAAGCGTGCACACGCTCGTGAATCTATTTGTTCTCTTCTGCATGGTTCGGAGCTATGACTGGCAAAGGAATCAATAGAGGATCAGACAAGGCGTTGTTGACAAAAAAGTGCAAGGATAAAGAAACTTACAGTTTAAACTCTCGGTAGCTTTATGCAGTTCAGTAAGAGCGTACCGCTCCACTTCGGCTGCAATCTCGCTCTTCTTATTGACAATAGCAGCTAAGGCATAAGTGCTGCGTAGATCCTTTTCCATCTGAGTGATTCGATCCTTCATACGTTGGATTCGATCACCTTCAGGAAGAGCACCCGAAGAGTCGTCGACAAATGAGGGCACTGGGAAAACCTGCGGGAAACAGCGTTAAAAGGTGTGACGGATTGGGTCAATTCAAGCATCCGAAGTAACTCCCATCAGGAGAAGGGCAAGTAAAAATATCATAACAAAGGTGTACTAGCAACATTGCTAGCACGGAGTTTATTACAAACATGAGTTTTTCGGCAAATCATCGTTTCACATCAAATCAAAGACAAACTTGTTACAAAAGTCAAGGGGCTTGAGTTTGGGATGATAGACTTGGACCAGCCGGTGTTTTCTCCGATGAAACCAGATCAAGGAGCTGGCGTGCGCATTGAACAGCCGACGTCTTGAATATGCCTAAATCTATAAACTGCCCATCTTGATCTTTCGGCAGTTCCTTAGACATCTTCTCGATATCGGCCTTGAAGCCATGACCCATCATAAGTTGGAAGGCTAGGAGGGCACCATAAGTACGCGAAGTATGTTTGAATACCTCGATAACCTCCTTGGTGTTGACCGCGAAGGCGTCAATCAACTGCCCCAAGGTCTTGTTTTGGCTGAGCTTGGGGAAGATCATCAAGTGCATCCGCGTCATGGCGCCTTTGCCCTTTTCAAGAAGCTCTCGTGTAAGCTGGTGGGTGGCGAGAGTCATCGACACACCGTTTGCCGGAGAGTTGTTTGGAATTTTATCCAGTGCGGCAACAGGGATGTCGGCGGCCTCTGAAAGGAAACGAAATGGAAAAGATTATTATCAAAGGACTAGATTCGCAAAAGTCGCTAAGAAGGCGTAAAGAGGAAGTACCAAGCAAAGCCAATGAAGATTGGCGCAGGAGGTCATCTTTTTCGGCTGCCCGAGCTTCGGCAGCCAACCGAGAAGCTTCCTCTTCCTTCAGTTTCTCTTTTAGCTTGCCGAGCTCCTCCTTGAGGGAGTCGACTTCTTGGCAAGCTGCGGCGGCCATTTTGACAGCATCATCCAGCTTCGAGGAGGAAGATTTAACTTCCTTTTGTAGCCGAACCTTGTCTGCTTCAAGGGAAGTAAATTGGGAGGCGAAGGCCTCCAGAGAAGAAATGACACCTCGCAGGTCCTTGAGAAAGAAGGATGTTCATTAAGCAAGGTACGCACTAGGTCAATTCGCGTTATAATCAAAAAGGACTTACAGAAGGAGGAGTCGCGGTGGCAGTCGAAGGATTCTTCCTTGGAAAGGGAAGAAGCTGTCGATACCTGGGCCGCGGGGACCGTCTTAGGAGATGAAGCTTCGGAAGCCGCAACGTCCGGCGGAGCAGCGCCAGATTTGGCTTTCTTGGACGGAGGCTCGACGAATCCCTCGTCCCTACAAAAAGGAAAATGATCGATAAAGGTTATGAAAAGAATGTGAGAAATAAGAGGACAAAATATGGCGTCAGGACAGAAAGTACTTACATATCGAAGAGATCGTCTTCTTCGGCGAAGCCGCTGGTTGATCTCTTCACGGGTGAAGCCCTGGCCTCCTCCGCAGCTGCATTAACAAAGGCATCACGATCAGCGTCGTCATCACGCACTGATCCCTCTGTATCGCAAGCATCATCGGCTGGGGGAGGAAGGTCGGTGTGAGCAGTTCCAGAATCTATCGGATCATCGAGTTTGCTCTCTGGGCCTTGATACGTCCAATTTGCATCACTATTTTGTATCATAATTTGATGTTATTCATTGATATATTTCATATTGGGACACAATACTTATGTTATTTCATCTATTTTGCATGTTTCATCATCATTGGAGGATCAAGCACCGGAGCCAGGATTCTGCTGGAAAAAGCACCGTCAGAACGCAATATTTCGGAAGATCAACTGTGGAAGGGAATTTCACGTAAATTCCTATTTTTCCAGATGACGGAGGGAGCCAAAAGGGGGAGCAGAGAGGAGCCACTGGGCCCAGACCATAGGCGGCGCGGCCCAGGGCTGGCCGCGCCACCCCTCTGGGGGCCCCACAGCCCTTTCGCCTCCTTTTCTTCGCGTACTCCTTCGTCAAAACCTAAGCCACAGAGAGGACCTCACGAAGGGTTACAGCCGCCTCTGCGGGAACACCAGAGAGAAAAGAGCTCTCCGGCGGGCGGGAATCCGCCGGGGAAATTCCCTCCCGGGAGGAAATCGACGCCATCATCGCATCGTCATCGAGCTGGACATCATCTCCATCATCATCATCATCATCATCATCTCCACCATCTACACCGCCATCATCACCGCAGCACCTCGTCACCGCTGTAACAATTTGGGTTTGATCTTGATTGTTTGATAGGGGAAACTCTCCCGGTGTTATTCTATACTTGTTGTAGATGCTATTGAGTGAAACCATTGAACCAAGGTTTATGTTCAGATTGTTATTCATCATCATATCACCTCTGATTGTATTCCATATGATGTCTCGTGAGTAGTTCGTTTAGTTCTTGAGGACATGGGTGAAGTCTAAATGCTAGTAGTGAATTATGGTTGAGTAATATTCAATGTTATGATATTTAAGTTGTGGTGTCATTCTTCTAGTGGTGTCGTGTGAACGTCGACTACACGACACTTCACCATTTATGTGCCTAGGGGAGTGCATCTTGTATTCGGTTGCTAATTGCGGGGTTGCCGGAGTGAGCCCTAAGCGTTAGTATATCGATGCAAGAGGGATCGCAGGATCTCAGAGTTTAAGGCTGTGGTTAGATTTATCTTAATTACTTTCTTGTAGTTGCGGATGCTTGCAAGGGGTATAATCACAAGTATGTATTAGTCCTAGGAAGGGCGGTGCATTAGCATAGGTTCACCCACACAACACTTATCAAAACAATGAAGATTATTTAGCTACATGAAGCGAAAGCACTAGACTAAAATCCCGTGTGTCCTCAGGAACGTTTGGTCATTATAAGTAAACAAACCGGCTTGTCCTTTGTGCTAAAAAGGATTGGGCCACTCGCTGCAATTATTTCTCTCGCATTTTATTTACTTGTACTTTATTTATCTGCAATATCAAAACCCCCTGAATACTTGTCTGTGAGCATTTACAGTGAATCCTTCATCGAAACTGCTTGTCAACACCTCCTGCTCCTCGTTGGGTTCGACACTCTTATTTATCGAAAGTACTACGATACACCCCCTATACTTGTGGGTCATCAAGACTATTTTCTGGCGCCGTTGCCGGGGAGTGAAGCGCTATTGGTAAGTGGAATTGGTAAGGAAAACCTTTACTGTTTGTGCTGATTTTATTTCTGCCTGCTATAAGTCATTATGGAGAGATCTTCTCTTCAATTTCTATTTGGGAAATCTACTACTACTGCAACGGTAGTGGATGGAGCAGGTGAGGAAGTAGTACCATATAAAATACCTATGAAAATTATTGAACGTGTTATGGATAACCGCTATGAAGGGGATGGAACTGTCCATCCTGGTGATCATTTACTGTTTTTGCATGAATTATGCGGTTTATTCAAATGTGCAGGTATTTCTATGAATGAAGTTAGGAAGAAACTATTCACTATATCGCTGTCTGGTAAAGCGGCGCACTGGTATAAATTGCTGAAGAATGGTGATTCTATTGATTGGGAGGACATTGTGCCTTTATTCTATTCCAAATTTTATCCTCCAAGTGAAATTCACAAAGATCGGAACCGCATATATAATTTCTGGCCTCATGATGGAGAGAGTATTGCCCAAGCTTGGGGAGATTGAAGTCTTTAATGCTCAAATGCCCCATTCATGAGCTTCCTGGTAATGTTATTATTGATAATTTCTATGCAAGACTTTCTTTTCAAGACAAGACCTTGCTGGATACTTCTTGTTCTGGATCATTTACACGCAAGAATGAAGAGTTTAAAAGGGACCTTCTTGATCGGATCCAAGAAAATACTGAAGGATGGGAGAACGACAAGGATAGAGAATCAGGTATAATTTATGATTATAAATGCATTGAAGCTTTTATGGATACTGATAAATTTCGTAATATGAGTGCTACATATGGTCTTGATTCCCAAGTTGTTGCAAATCTTTATAAAGCTTTTGCCTCTCATTATGAATTTCCTAAGAAGAATTTTGATAAGTATCATGAACCGTATAAGGATAAAATTGATTCATCTGTAAACAAATGTGTAGTGGTTGAAACTGTTGATAATGTTATTCCTGAAGCTTATATTGAAAAAACTCCTTTCCCTGCTAAAATGAAGGAGTACTCTGTCATATCTAGTGCAGTTAATAAAAGTGAAAAGAAACCTAAAGAACCTGAAGAACAAATTAAAATTGAACCTGCTGTTGCAATAGTTAAAGATCTTGTGACTGAAAATGTGGAGGATGGTCATATTATTTTCTGTGAAGATGCTTCTAATATTGTTTCACATCCTAATAAATCCAAACAAGTTAGTGTTCCTATGCTATCTGTTAGAATTGGTGATCATTGCTATTATGGTTTATGTGATATTGGTGCAAGTGTTAGTGCTATTCCTTATGAGCTTTACACGGAGATTATGCACGAAATTGGTTCTTGTGAACTTGAAGATATTGATGTGGTTATTCATTTGGCTAATAGAGAAACTATTTCTCCAATTGGTATTGTTCGAGATGTGGAAGTTCTATGTGGTAAGATTAAATATCCTGCTGACTTTTTGGTACTTGGTTCTGCTGCTAGTGATCATTGTCCTATCATTTTTGGTAGACCTTTTCTAAATACTTGTGGAGCTATTATAGATTGTAAGAAAGAGAAAATTTTGACTAGATTTGCTGGTGAACCTTATGAATTTAACTTTTCTAAATTTACCAAAACTCCTTATAAAGCTGACTTGCCTAGTAATGATTTTAAATGGAGCAGTGTGCATCTATTGTTCTTGTTCCTAATAATCCCTTGCAGCAACATTTGGAGAATAGTGAAAGTGAAGCTTTTAGGAAAAGAAAGAGATGAGCTTGAGGAAATTTTTCTTCGCCAACCTATTCTCAAGCATGATTTACCGGTGGAAGATTTGGGTACAACACCGCCACCAAAAGATCCTGTTTTTGATCTTAAGCCTTTACCTGATAATCTTAAATATGCTCATATTGATGATAAGAAAATATATCCTGTTATTATTAGCTCTAAGCTTTCAGAGATTGAGGAAGAAAGGTTATTGGAAATATTGAAGAAACACCGAGGAGCTATTGGCTATACTCTTGATGATTTGAAAGGGATTTCTCCTTCTATTTGCCAACATGCTATTGATGGCGTGTAACTCACACGTTCGTTGGGAACCCCAAGAGGAAGGTATGATGCGCACAGTGGCAAGTTTTCCCTCAGAAAGAAACCAAGGTTTAATCGAACCAGTAGGAGCCAAGAAGCACGTTGAAGGTTGATGGTCGCGAAATGTGATGCGGCGCAACACCAGGGATTCCGCGCCAACGCGGAACCTGCACAACACAACCCAAGTACTTTGTCCCAACGAAACAGTGAGGTTGTCAATCTCACCGGCTTGCTGTAACAAAGGATTAAACGTATCGAGTGGAAGATGTTTGCAAAGAAAATAGTAAAACACAATTGCAGTAGATTGTATGCTATGTAAAGAATAGGACCGGGGTCCACAGTTCACTAGAGGTGTCTCTCCCATAAGATAAAGCATGTTGGGTGAACAAATTACAGTCGGGCAATTGACAAATAGAGAAAGGCATAACAATGCATATACATGATATGATAAATATAGTGAGATTTAATTGGGCATTACGACAAAGTACATAGACCGCCATCCAACTGCATCTATGCCTAAAAAGTCCACCTTCAGGTTATCATCCGAACCCCCTCAAGTTGCAAAGCAACAGACAATTGCATTAAGTATGGTGCGTAATGTAATCAACAACTACATCCTTAGACATAGCATCAATGTTTTATCCCTAGTGGCAACAGCACATCCACAACCTTAGAACTTTCTGTCACTGTCCCAGATTCAATGGAGGCATGAACCCACTATCGAGCATAAATACTCCCTCTTGGAGTTAAGAGTAAAAACTTGGCCAGAGCCTCTACTAATAACGGAGAGCATGCAAGATCATAAACAACACATGAACAATAGATTGATAATCACCATAATCATAGTACTCTCTATCCATCGGATCCCGACAAACACAACATATAGTATTACAGATAGATGATCTTGATCATGTTAGGCAGCTCACAAGATCCAACAATGAAGCACAACAAGGAGAAGACGACCATCTAGCTACTGCTATGGACCCATGGTCCAGGGGTGGACTACTCACTCATCACTCCGGAGGCGACCATGGCGGTGTAGAGTCCTCCGGGAGATGAATCCCCTCTCCGGCAGGGTGCCGGAGGCGATCTCCTGAATCCCCCGAGATGGGATTCGCGGCGGCGGCGTCTCTGGGTTTTCCGTATCGTGGCTCTCGCACCGGGGTTTCGCGACGGAAGCTTTAAGTGGCGGAGGGTCAACGGGGGCCACACGAGGGGCCCAGGGTAGGTCGGCGCGGCCAGGGCTTGGGCGCGCCGGCCACCCTCTGGCTGCCTCGTGGCCCCACTTCGTTATCTCTTCGGTCTTCGGAAGCTTCGTGCAAAAATAGGACCCTGGGCGAAAGTTTCGTCCAATTCCGAGAATATTTCTTTACTAGGATTTCTGAAACCAAAAACACAGAAAACTGGCTCTTCGGCATCTTGTTAATAGGTTAGTTCCAGAAAATGCATAAATATGACATATAATGTGCATAAAACATGTAGGTATCATCAATAAAGTAGCATGGAACATAAGAAATTATCGATACGTTGGAGACGTATCAGCATCCCCAAGCTTAGTTCTGCTCGTCCCGAGCAGGTAAAACGATAACAAAGATAATTTCTGAAGTGACATGCCATCATAATCTTGATCATACTATTTGTAAACATATGTAATGAATGCAGCGATCAAAACAAAGGTAATGACATGAGTAAACAAGTGAATCATATAGCAAAGACTTTTCATGAATAGTATTTCAAGACAAGCATCAATAAGTCTTGCATAAGAGTTAACTCATAAAGCAATAAATCAAAGTAAAGGTGTTGAAGCAACACATAGGAAGATTAAGTTTCAGCGGTTGCTTTCAACTTATAACATGTATATCTCATGGATATTGTCAACATAAAGTAATATAACAAGTGCAATATGCAAGTATGTAGGAATCAATGCACAGTTCACACAAGTGTTTGCTTCTTAAGGTGGAAGGAGATAGGTAAACTGACTCAACAATAAAAGTAAAAGAATGGTCCTTCAATGAGGAAAGCATCGATTGCTGTATTTGTGCTAGAGCTTTTATTTTGAAAACATGAAACAATTTTGTCAACGGTAGTAATAAAGCATATGAGTTATGAAAATTATATCTTACAAGTTGCAAGCCTCATGCATAGTATACTAATAGTGCCCGCACCTCGTCCTACTTAGCTTGGACTACCGGATCTTCGCATGCCATGTTTCAACCAAGTGTCACAAAGGGGTACCTCCATGCCGCCTGTACAAAGGTCTAAGGAGAATGCTCGCATTTTGGATTTCTCGCTTTTGATTATTCTCAACTTAGACATCCATACCGGGACAACATGGACAACAGATAATGGACTCCTCTTAAATGCATAAGCATGTAGCAATGATTATTATTCTCGTATGAGATTGAGGATATATGTCCAAAACTGAAACTTCAACCATGATTCATGGCTTTAGTTAGCGGCCCAATGTTCTTCTCTAACAATTTTGCATGCTCCAACCACTAAAATGATAGACCTTCAGACAAGACGGACATGCATAGCAACTCACATGATATTCAACAATAGTTGATGGCGTTCCCCAGAAGCATGGTTATCGCACAACAAGCAACTTAATAAAATATAAAGTGCATAAGTACATATTCAATACTACGATAGTTTTTAAGGCTATTTTGTCCCATGAGCTATATATTGCAAAGGTGAATGATGGAATTTTAAAGGTAGCACTCAAGCAATTTACTTTGGAATGGCGGAGAAATACCATGTAGTAGGTAGGTATAGTGGACACAAATGGCATAGTAGTTGGCTCAAGGATTTTGGATGCATGAGAAGTATTCCCTCTCGATACAAGGTTTAGGCTAGCAAGGTTATTTGAAGCAAACTCAAGGATGAACAAGTGCAGCAAAACTCACATAAAAGACACATTGTAAACATTATAAGACTCTACACCGTCTTCCTTGTTGTTCAAAACTCAATACTAGATATTATCTAGACTCTAGAGAAACCAAATATGCAAACCAAATTTTAGCAAGCTCTATGTATTTCTTCATTAATGGGTGCAAAGCATATGATGCAAGAGCTTAAACATGAGCACAACAATTGCCAAGTATCACATTATCCAAGACAGTTTAGAATTACTACATGTAGAATTTTCCAATTCCAACCATATAACAATTTAACGAAGAAGAAACTTCGCCATGAATATTATGAGTAAAGCCTAAGGACACATGTGTCCATATGCAACAGCGGAGCGTGTCTTTCTCCCACAAAGTGAATGCTAGGATCCATCTTATTCAAACAAAAACAAAAACGAAAACAAACCGACGCTCCAAGTAAAGAACAAAAGATGTGATTGAATAAAAATATAGTTTCAGGGGAGGAACCTGATGATGTTGTCGATGAAGAAGGGGATGCCTTGGGCATCCCCAAGCTTAGATGCTTGAGTCTTCTTAAAATATGCAGGGGTGAACCACGGGGGCATCCCCAAGCTTAGAGCTTTCACTCCTCTTGATCATAGTATATCATACTCCTCTCTTGACCCTTGAAAACTTCCTTCACACCAAACTTCAAGCAAACTCATTAGAGGGTTAGTGCACGATTAATAATTCACACATTCAGAGGTGACACAATCATTCTTTACACTTCTGGACATTGCATAATGCTACTGGACATTAGTGGATCAAAGAAATAAATCCAACATAGCAAAAGAGGCAATGCGAAATAAAAGGCAGAATCTGTCAAAAACAGAACAGTCCGTAAAGACGAATTTAGAAATGGCACCAGACTTGCTCAAATGGAAAAACTCAAAACTAATGAAAGTTGCGTACATATCTGAGGATCACGCTCGTAAATTGGCAGATTTTTTCGAATTTTCTACAGAGAATTGTGCCCAGATTCGTGACAGACAGCAATGCTGTTTCTGCGCAGCAATCCCAAATATAACATCAACTTTGACATAGAAACTTTACTTGGCACAAAAACATGATAAGGAGAGGTTGCTACAGTAGTAAAAAACTTCCAAGACTCAACAAAACAAAAAATTGCTGTAGGTAAAAACATGGGTTGTCTCCCATAAGCGCTTTTCTTTAACGCCTTTCAGCTAGGCGCAGAAAGTGCAAATCAAGTAACATCGAGAGTAGAAGCATCAACATCATAGCTTGTTCTAATAATAGAATCAAAAGGCAATTTCATTCTCTTTCTAGGGAAGTGTTCCATACCTTTCTTGAGAGGAAATTGATATTTAATATTACCTTCCCTCATATCAATAATAGCACCAACAGTTCGAAGAAAAGGTCTTCCCAACACAATTGGACAAGATGCATTGCATTCGATATCCAAGACAACAAAATCAACGGGGACAAGGTTATTGTTAACCGTAATGTGCACATTATCAATCCTCCCCAAATGTTTCTTTTTAACATTATCGGCAAGATTAACATCCAAATAACAGTTCTTCAATGGTGGCAAGTCAAGCATATCATAAATCTTTTTAGGCATAACAGAAATACTTGCACCAAGATCACATAAAGCATTACATTCAAAGTCATTGAATTTCATTTTAATGATGGGCTCCCAACCATCCTCTAACTTTCTAGGAATAGAAGTTTCAAGTTTTAGTTTCTCTTCTCTAGCTTTTATGAGAGCATTTGTAATATGTTTTGTAAAGGCTAAATTTATAGCACTAGCATTAGGACTTTTAGCAAGTTTTTGCAAGAACTTTATAACTTCAGAGATGTGGCAATCATCAAAATCTAAATCATTATGAGCTACAGCAATGGGATCATTATTCCCAAGGTTGGAAAAAATTTCAGCAGTTTTATCACAAGCAGTTTCAGCAGTTTTAGCAATTTCAGGCAGTTTTGTACGCTTTGCACTAGGAGTAGAAACATTGCCAACACCAATTATTTTACCATTGATAGTAGGAGGTGCAGCAACATGTGAAGATTTAGCATTACTAGTGGTGGTAATAGTCCAAACTTTAGCTACATTATTCTTTTTAGCTAGTTTTTCATTTTCTTCTCTATCCCACCTAGCACGCAGTTCAGCCATTAATCTTATATTCTCATTAATTCTAACTTGGATGGCATTTGCTGTAGTAGTAATCTTATTATCAATATCATTATTAGGCATAACTTTCAACTTTAAAAGATTAACATCGGAGGCAAGCCTATCAACTCTAGAAGCAATAGTATCAATTTTATCAAGCTTTTCCTCAACAGATTTGTTAAAAGCAGTTTGTGTACTAATAAATTCTTTAAGCATGGCTTCAAGACCAGAGGGTACACTCCTATTATTGTTGTAAGAATTCCCATAAGAATTACCATAACCATTACCATTAGCAGAAGGATATGGCCTATAGTTATTACCAGAGTTGTTCCTATAAGCATTGTTGTTGAAATTATTATTTTTAATGAAATTCACATCAACATTTTCTTCTTGAGCAACCAATGAAGCTAAAGGAACATTATTAGGATCAACATTAGATCTACCATTAACAAGCATAGACATAATCACATCAATCTTATCACTCAAGGAAGAGGTTTCCTCAACAGAATTTACCTTCTTACCTTGTGGAGCTCTTTCCGTGTGCCATTCAGAGTAATTTATCATCATATCATCAAGAAGTTTTGTAGCCGCCCCCAATGTGATGGACATAAAGGTACCTCCAGCAGCTGAATCAATAAATTCCGCGAAGAAAAATTTAGTCCTGCATAGAAGGTTTGGATGATCATCCAAGTAGTCAGTCCATGGGTTGGGCAATTCTTTACCAAAGTTTTCATTCTCTCCCATGCTTGAGCAACATGTTCAGTATCTAATTGTTTAAAATTCATTATGCTACTTCTCAAAGATATAATTTTAGCGGGAGGATAATACCTACCAATAAAAGCATCCTTGCATTTAGTCCATGAATCAATACTATTCTTAGGCAAAGATAGCAACCAATCTTTAGCTCTTCCTCTTAATGAGAAAGGAAACACTTTCAATTTAATAATATCACCATCTACATCCTTATACTTTTGCATTTCACAAAGTTCAACAAAATTATTGAGATGGGCAGCAGCATCATCAGAACTAGCACCAGAAAATTGATCTCTCATGACCAAGTTCAGTAAAGCAGGTTTAATTTCAAAGAATTCTGCTGTAGTAGCAGGTGGAGCAATAGGTGTGCATAGGAAATCATTATTATTTGCATTTGTGAAGTCACACAACTTAGTATTTTCAGGGGTATTCATTTTAGCAACGGTAAATAAAACAAACTAGATAAAGTAAATGCAAGTAACTAATTTTTTTGTGTTTTCGATATAGAGAGCAAGACAGTAAATAAAGTAAAACTAGCAACTAATTTTTTTGTGTTTTGTTTAGGTGCAGCAAACAAAGTAGTAAATAAAATAAAGCAAGACAAAAACAAAGTAAAGAGATTGAGAAGTGGAGACTCCCCTTGCAGCGTGTCTTGATCTCCCCGGCAACGGCGCCAGAAAAAGAGCTTGATGGCGTGTAACTCACACGTTCGTTGGGAACCCCAAGAGGAAGGTATGATGCGCACAGTAGCAAGTTTTCCCTCAGAAAGAAACCAAGGTTTAATCGAACCAGTAGGAGCCAAGAAGCACGTTGAAGGTTGATGGTCGCGAAATGTGATGCGGCACAACACCAGGGATTCCGGCGCCAACGCGGAACCTGCACAACACAACCCAAGTACTTTGTCCCAACGAAACAGTGAGGTTGTCAATCTCACCGGCTTGCTGTAACAAAGGATTAAACGTATCGAGTGGAAGATGTTTGCAAAGAAAACAGTAAAACACAATTGCAGTAGATTGTATGCTATGTAAAGAATAGGACCGGGGTCCACAGTTCACTAGAGGTGTCTCTCCCATAAGATAAAGCATGTTGGGTGAACAAATTACAGTCGGGCAATTGACAAATAGAGAAAGGCATAACAATGCATATACATGATATGATAAATATAGTGAGATTTAATTGGGCATTACGAAAAAGTACATAGACCGCCATCCAACTGCATCTATGCCTAAAAAGTCCACCTTCAGGTTATCATCCGAACCCCCTCCAGTATTAAGTTGCAAACAACAGACAATTGCATTAAGTATGGTGCGTAATGTAATCAACAACTACATCCTTAGACATAGCATCAATGTTTTATCCCTAGTGGCACAGCACATCCACAACCTTAGAACTTTGTCACTGTCCCAGATTCAATGGAGGCATGAACCCACTATCGAGCATAAATACTCCCTCTTGGAGTTAAGAGTAAAAACTTGGCCAGAGCCTCTACTAATAACGGAGAGCATGCAAGATCATAAACAACACATGAACAATAGATTGATAATCACCATAATCATAGTACTCTCTATCCATCGGATCCCGACAAACACAACATATAGTATTACAGATAGATGATCTTGATCATGTTAGGCAGCTCACAAGATCCAACAATGAAGCACAACAAGGAGAAGACGACCATCTAGCTACTGCTATGGACCCATGGTCCAGGGGTGGACTACTCACTCATCACTCCGGAGCGACCATGGCGGTGTAGAGTCCTCCGGGAGATGAATCCCCTCTCCGGCAGGGTGCGATCTCCTGAATCCCCCGAGATGGGATTCGGCGGCGGCTCTGTAGGTTTTCCGTATCGTGGCTCTCGGTACGGGGGTTTCGCGACGGAAGCTTTAAGTAGGCGGAGGGTCAACGCGGGGGCCACACGAGGGGCCCAGGGGTAGGTCGGCGCGGCCAGGGCTTGCGCCGCACCCCTCTGGCTGCCTCGTGGCCCTTCGTTATCTCTTCGGTCTTGGAAGCTTCGTGCAAAAATAGGACCCCGGGCGAAAGTTTCGTCCAATTCCGAGAATATTTCTTTACTAGGATTTCTGAAACCAAAAACAGCAGAAAACAACTGGCTCTTCGGCATCTTGTTAATAGGTTAGTTCCGAAAATGCATAAATATGACATATAATGTGCATAAAACATGTAGGTATCATCAATAAAGTAGCATGGAACATAAGAAATTATCGATACGTTGGAGACGTATCAGCTATTAATATGGAAGAAGATGCAAAACCTGTTGTTGAACATCAACGTCGTCTAATTCCGAAGATGAAGGAGGTGGTAAGAAATGAGGTATTAAAACTTCTTGAAGCTGGTATTATATATCCTATTGCTGATAGTAGATGGGTTAGTCCTGTGCATTGTGTTCCTAAGAAAGGAGGAATGACTATTGTGCCTAATGATAATGATGAGCTTATTCCTCAAAGAATAGTTGTAGGTTATAGAATGTGCATTGATTTTCGAAAAGTTAATAAAGTTACTAAGAAAGATCATTACCCTTTACCCTTTATTGATCAAATGCTAGAAAGGTTGTCTAAAAATACTCATTTTTGCTTTCTTGATGGTTATTCTGGGTTTTCACAAATTGCTGTTAAAGCTAAAGATCAAGAGAAAACCACGTTTACTTGTCCTTATGGAACTTATGCTTATAGGCGTATGCCTTTTGGTTTATGTAATGCTCCTGCTACTTTTCAAAGATGCATGTCTGCTATTTTTCATGGTTTTGCGAAAGTATTGTAGAGGTGTTCATGGATGATTTTTCTGTCTATGGGAATTCTTTTGATAATTGCCTGCGAAACCGAGATGTGAAGAAACTAACCTTGTTCTTAATTGGGAGAAATGCCACTTTATGGTTAATGAAGGAATTGTATTGGGACATAAAATTTTGAGAGAGGTATTGAAGTTGATAGAGCTAAAGTTGAAGCAATTGAGAAGATGCCCTATCCGAGGGATGTTAAAGGTATTCGTAGTGTTCTTGGTCATGCTGGGTTTTATAGGAGATTTATTAAAGATTTCTCTAAAATTTCAAAGCCTCTTACTAATCTTCTTCAAAAAGATGTACCTTTTGTTTTTGATGATGATTGTAAGGAAGCTTTTGAAACTCTAAAGAAAGCCTTAACAACTGCTCCTGTAGTTGAACCTCCTGATTGGAATTTGCCTTTTGAAATTATGTGTGATGCTAGTGATTTTGCTGTAGGCGCTGTTCTTGGACAGCGGGTAGATAAAAAATTAAATGTTATTCATTATGCTAGTAAGACTCTTGATGCTGCTCAAAGAAATTATGCTACAACTGAAAAGGAATTGTTAGCTGTAGTCTTTGCTTGTGATAAGTTTAGACCCTATATTGTTGATTCAAAAGTTACAATTCATACTGATCATGCTGCAATTAGATACCTTATGACAAAGAAAGATGCTAAGCCAAGGCTTAGCATCTTGGGTACTTCTGTTGCAAGAATTTGATTTACATATTATAGATAGGAAAGGTGCTGATAATCCTGTTGTTGATAATTTGTCTAGATTGGAAAATATTGCTTATGATCCTGTTCGTTAATGATAGTTTTCCAAATGAACAATTGGCTGTAATAAAGGTGAGCTCGCGAGAGAGCCCTTGGTATGCAGATTATGCTAACCTTATTGTTTGAAGTATTTGCCTCCAACCTTTTCAGCTCAGCAAAGGAGGAAATTCTTTTATGACTTGAGGCATTATTTTTGGGATGACCCACACTTATATAAAGAAGGAGTGGATGGTATTATGCGAAGATGTGTTCCTGAATATGAACAACAGGAGATATTGAGTAAATGTCATGGTAGTGTTTATGGAGGACATCATGCTGGAGATAGAACCGCGCAAAAGGTTCTACAATCAGGTTTTTATTGGCCAACACTCTTCAAAGATGCAAGGAAATTTATTCTATCTTGTGATGAATGTCAAAGAGTTGGTAATATCTCTAGACGCAATGAAATGCCTATGAATTATACTCTTGTTATTGAACCATTCGATTGTTGGGGATTCGACTTCATGGGTCCTTTCCCTTCTTCAGAAGGTAACATACATTGTTGTGTTGATTATGTTACTAAATGGGTAGAAGCTATACCTACAAAAAGTGCTGATGGTGAGACCTCTATAAAAATGCTTGTAGATGTTATATTTCCTAGATTTGGAGTACCTAGATATATTATGACTGATGGAGGTTCTCATTTTATTCATGGAGGTTTTAGAAAAACTCTTGCTAAGTATGGTATTAATCATAGAATTGCTTCTGCTTATCACCCTCAAACTAGTGGTCAAGTAGAATTATCAAATAGAGAGATTAAAGCTATCTTAGGAAAGACTGTTAATAAATCTAGGAGGAATTGGGCTAGCAAATTGAAAGAAGCACTATGGGCTTATAGAACTGCTTATAAAAATCCTATGGGAATGTCACCTTATAAAATGGTTTATGGAAAAGCTTGTCATTTACCTTTAGAACTAGAGCACAAAGCTTATTGGGCTGTTAGAGAACTAAATAAAGATCCTAAATTAGCCGGTAATAAAAGATTGTTGCAATTAAGTTCTCTAGATGAATGGAGAAGTGAAGCTTATGAAAATGCTAAACTCTTTAAAGAAAAGTTAAGAAATGGCATGATAGAAGGATCCTCAAAGAGAATTTAATGTTGGAGATCAAGTTCTATTGTATCGGTCTCGTCTCAGATTCTTTGCAGGGAAATTACTCTCAAAGTGGGAAGGACCATATGTTGTTGAGGAGGTGTATCGTTCAGAGCAATTAAAATTAGCTCTCTCCAAGGCAATGCCACACAAGTGGTGAATGGACAAAGACTCAAGCATTATATCTCGGGTGATTCTTATAATGTTGATGTTGATATTATTCAAGTGGAAACACCGGAGGCTTTCATCAAAGGACAAATTGACAGTCCGCCAGAACTGGACTTTGAGTAGGTAACAGTACAGGTAATAGAAAGTCCGCGTTTACCTTTCCGAACATTATTTCTGCTATTTTTAGAAAATATGAAAAATTACGGAATAGAAACGGAGTGGAAAGGACGCGCGAGGGCCCGTCACCACACGGGCCGGCGCGGGCCCCACTGGCCGCGCCGACCTATGGTGACAGCCCCTCGGCGTCCCGTTTCCACTCGTTTTCCCGGAACCTTCCTTTTGTCGTAAAAATATTTGCTATATAATCCCCGGACCCCTGGAGGTCCGTAATATCGTTTTCTCGTCGTGTTTGTTTCGAGCTGTTTTCCCGGATCTGCTTCGGATCTAGATCCACCATGTCTTCGTCGGGAACTCAGAAGGACAGCTTCTTTGAGGACGTCGTCAACCCGTACATGAACGAGCTGAAGATGCACCCCAAAGAGTTGCAGCTCGTGGATGGAGAGTTGCAGATCAAAGATGTCCAGGGTCCTAAGGGAGAAGGGAGCTTGGAAGACAGGATGGAGAAACTGGAACAAGAGGTTTTCAACTACAAGAAGATGGCTGAGCGTGAAGTGGATATCTTTCACAAGATTGTGTCTGAACTCATTGATGGGCACAAGAAGGAGACTGCAAAGTTGTGGGACGATATCTTCTCACTTCACGACACCACCAACAAACTCCAAGCTCAACTCTATGACGTTCATAATCAAAACTGTGAGTATGAAAACAGGTTTAAGCGCATAAGTCATGCTGCTAGTTTCAGGTTTCCGGAGACCAAGATGTCTTTTGTTGATGGAGGGCCTCTTCCATGGAAGTCTGATGACGACAAAGATTCACCATCATCACCGAAGGAGTAATTCATCATCGGTATTGGCATCCCCTTGGTTTGTTCCAAGCTTGGGGAGTGCCGCGGTATCACATCATCATTACCTTTATCTTTTACTATCAAGTAGTGTCATATCATGAGTAGGGAAGTTATCATATGGAATAGTATGCAATGTGGAAGTATCTCTCTTAGTTGGTTATCTATGTATCCGTTGGTGTGAGTTATCGTTATGAAATATTAATGAGAAGTCTTATCATTTACTCTTTGCACACCTTATTTTAGTTTGCAATCTCCATTATATGATTACTCTTGACATGAGTATTGATATCACTTTGGGAGCATCAAGTAGATCTATTTGGTTTTGGCAAACTTAGCATTGGTCAATAGCAACAACACCATGATGTCTAAATAGAAGAGAGAAATACACTTAGATACATTACTCTATTATCTCTATGCTTAGTATTCTGAAGTTAAAATTGCTTGTGCTTATGAGAAAGATGCATGATTGTTTCTATCATATGTATATTTGTTTGTTTCCCTCAACCTTTATGCTTGCTATCAAACCTTGCTAGCCAAAAACCTGTATCGAGAGGGAATGCTTCTCATACATCCATAACCTTAGACCAAACCTATGCCATTTGTGTCCACCATACCTACCTACTACATGGTATTTTCTGCCATTCCAAGTAAATACTTCATGTGCTACCTTTAAATTATTCAAATTACTACTCCTTATTTGTGTCAATGTTTTATAGCTCATGAGGAAGTATGTGGTGTTTTATCTTTCAATCTTGTTGGGCAACTTTCACCAATGGACTAGTGGCACATCCGCTTATCCAATAATTTTGCAATAAGAGCTGGCAATGAGGTTCCCAGCCTCAATTAATAACTTTCATTAATAATTCTCTTCACATGTTTTGCTCTGATTCATCAGTAAGCAACTTAATTTTGCAATAGACACTCCTCCATGGTATGTGAATGTTGGAAGGCACCCGAGGATTCGGTTAGCCATGGATTGAGAAAGCCAAGGTTGGGGGAGTGTCATCCTAAATAAAACTAAAATACATGTGTAAACAAAAGAGAAGGGGATGATCTACCTTGCTGGTAGAAATGCCGTCCCTCATGGGAGCCGCTCTTGGAAGGTTCGTTTGGCAAGGGGTTAGAGTGCCCGCTACCATTCGTTGACAACAACAAACACCGCTCAAAATCTTACTTTTATGCTCTTTATATGATTTCAAAACTTGAAAAGCTCTAGCACATGATTTAATCCCTGCTTCCCTCTGCGAAGGGCCTGTCTTTTACTTTTATGTTGAGTCAGTAAACCTATTTCTCTCTATCTCAAGCAAGCAATTGAGTTGTTGTGAACCAATCATTTATGCTATGATTCAGTTGATCATGTCTTTTATACTTTCTTGTTTAGTACCAATTTTATCTGAATGAATATGACTTTGAAGTTATCAATGATTATGAGGAGATTGTTATGCTTAAATATGAAAGCTCAGCTATAAAATCTAATATGAAAGCTTTGCTTAAAAGTACAATCCGTTAGTAGTTCTCTGACCAAGAACAAAGTTTGCCATCACCAATTATGATTTCTTATGCACCTTTACTTGTGATTTCTCTTTACTTATTTCGAGATGAGTTATATGAGGAAGTTATTTACTAGAATGTCTTGTGTGAATGAATATGATGCTTCTTGTCCGTATTTTATTTATCGACTCTTCACTCCATAAACATGTGGTCTTGTTTATCGAGCTCAGTTTCGCTTGGGGACAAGCGAGGTCTAAGCTTGGGGGGAGTTGATACGTCCAATTTGCATCACTATTTTGTATCATAATTTGCTGTTATTCATTGATATATTTCATATTGGGACACAATACTTATGTTATTTCATCTATTTTGCATGTTTCATCATCATTGGAGGATCAAGCACCGGAGCCAGGATTCTGAAAAAGCACCGTCGAACGCAATATTTCGGAAGATCAACGTGGAAGGGAATTTCACGTAAATTCCTATTTTTCCAGATGACGAGGGAGCCAAAGGGAGCAGAGAGGAGCCATCGTGGCCCACCACGGGGCGGCGCGGCCGGGGCCTGGCCGCGCCACCGTGCTGGGGGCCCCGACCCCTTTCGCCTCCTTTTCTTCGCGTACTCCTTCGTCCCGAAAACCTAAGCCACAGAGAGGACCTCACAAAGGGTTACAGCCGCCTCTGCGGGCGGAGAACACCAGAGAGAAAGAGCTCTCCGGCGGGCAGGAATCCGCCGGGGGAAATTCCCTCCGGAGGAAATCGACGCCATCGCCATCGTCATCGAGCTGGACATCATCTCCATCATCATCATCATCATCATCTCCACCATCTACACCGCCATCATCACCGCAGCACCTCGTCACCGCTGTAACAATTTGGGTTTGATCTTGATTGTTCGATAGGGGAAACTCTCCCGGTGTTATTCTATACTTGTTGTAGATGCTATTGAGTGAAACCATTGAACCAAGGTTTATGTTCAGATTGTTATTCATCATCATATCACCTCTGATTGTATTCCATATGATGTCTCGTGAGTAGTTCGTTTAGTTCTTGAGGACATGGGTGAAGTCTAAATGCTAGTAGTGAATTATGGTTGAGTAATATTCAATGTTATGATATTTAAGTTGTGGTGTCATTCTTCTAGTGGTGTCGTGTGAACGTCGACTACATGACACTTCACCATTTATGGGCCTAGGGGAGTGCATCTTGTATTCGGTTGCTAATTGCGGGGTTGCCGGAGTGACAGAAACCTAAGCCCCGTTAGTATATCGATGCAAGAGGGATCGCAGGATCTCAGAGTTTAAGGCTGTGGTTAGATTTATCTTAATTACTTTCTTGTAGTTGCGGATGCTTGCAAGGGGTATAATCACAAGTATGTATTAGTCCTAGGAAGGGCGGTGCATTAGCATAGGTTCACCCACACAACACTTATCAAAACAATGAAGATTATTTAGCTACATGAAGCGAAAGCACTAGACTAAAATCCCCGTGTGTCCTCGGAACGTTTGGTCATTATAAGTAAACAAACCGGCTTGTCCTTTGTGCTAAAAAGGATTGGCCACTCGCTGCAATTATTTCTCTCGCATTTTATTTACTTGTACTTTATTTATCTGCAATATCAAAACCCCCTGAATACTTATCTGTGAGCATTTACAGTGAATCCTTCATCGAAACTGCTTGTCAACACCTTCTGCTCCTCGTTGGGTTCGACACTCTTATTTATCGAAAGTACTACGATACACCCCCTATACTTGTGGGTCATCAGGCATGTGTGCTCGACAGTGTGAAAATCGACGGGTACAGAGGAACCTCTTCCTTCGGAAGTGTCATTTGGTGAATCGTGCAAGTTTCCAGAGACTATGGGGATCTGTCGAAGAGAAAAAACAAGTAGGGATAATAAGAATTACGTCGACTAAGTGGAAATAGCATAATGAGAATATGAAAAGGGAAGTTACCTTTGGCGATGGATGATCGGCATCAAGAGGAATGTAAGAGGATATCAATAGGATCGAGTCTTCTTGACTAATGAAAGTAAGGCAACGGACCTCATCAAGCAGTTCCTTTTCCGACAGTTCGGCAGCATTAACCCTGGTCTCATCCTTCGAACCTGAATACAACCACATTGGACGAATTCTGGCCATAACTGATTGGACTCGACGTTTCAGGAACACCGCTGCCACCTCTGTGCCAACCATAGTTTGGCCATCGGCCTCTTTGATTCGGAGAAATTTGGCGAATAATTCGTCGGCAGCTGCCCTTTCGTCGGGAGAGAGAATGTTCTTCCAGGAATCTTTAGGCTTGGCTTCGAGGACATCGGCAAAGCAAGGAAGCTGGGACTCGGTTGACAAGGAATCCTTGACATAAAACCATTTCAGTCTCCATCCTTGCACGGATTCTCTCATTGGGAAATTGAAGTAATTAACCTCCGAACGAGCCACAAACCCCACTCCTCCGATGACAAAAGATCCATTACTACTACTGTACCTCTTTACATAAAAGATCTTTTTCCACAATCCAAAATGAGGCTCAATGCCCAAAAACGCTTCGCAAAGAGTGATGAACACAGCGACGTGAAGGATTGAGTTAGGAGTGAGTTGCCACAGTTGGATTTCATAAGTCCGCAGAAGATGAAGAAGGAATTCATGAGCAGGAAGCGAGAGACCCGATAAAGGAACGACAGGAACATCACAAGAAATCCGGCGGGGGATTGGGCAGAAACACCACAGGAAAATCACATTCCCCTCGTCGGAGGAGATTAACCCCAGGCTTCGGGATCTCTTTTCATCACGCTTGGTGATGGATGACGCTATCCAGTCCCCAGGCTTGGCTACCGAGTTTGGCGGCGCCCGGAGCCGGCTGGGGAGGAGTGGTTGGAGCGCTCCCCTTCGGAAGATTCGAGGAGGATCTGGCGGCGGCGCCACCACTGGTAGAACTGGCGGCGGCGGCGAGGCTCTTCTTCTTCACCATTGCGAGATCTGAGGAAGATTGAAAAAGCAGTGACGGCAGCGCAGCAGTAGCGACAGGAGGAAGAAGAAGAAGGGCAAGAAGATGCTACGGAAAATGTGGGAGAAGAATAGAGATTTTCGTCCTTTGAAGATTTTAAGAAAGGGAGAACTTGAGGGCTGTGTGGGCACGTGTCGTTGCTACCAGTTCAGTAAGTAGATCTTTTCTATTGAAAGATCACAGGAATCGAGGAGACGCCTTGGTAACTGTGCGAAAAGGGCGGATGTAGCTTAAAAACAGGGCCAGACAGAGAAAGAATAGGCCCAGCAGGTTGCGTCCTGTCAGTCAAAATCAAGTTATCAGTAAAAGCATCATAAATGACGTCATGAGGAGTGCTCAAGGCATTCGAAGGAATAAAAAAGTATTGGATGGTGAACTTGAGTCTACGCACGGATTACAAGCATCCGCACCTAGACTCGGGGGCTACTCCCATCGGGAGCGCTGACGCGCACCCGACAGAATGAAGACTCGAAGAAAAAAGCATTGAAGGAAGAGATGATTGCTCGACTCAAGTCTGCACCCGGTTGCAAGCACCCGTGCCCAGACTCGGGGGCTACTCCCATCGGGAGCGCTGACGCGCACCCGAACTTTTTGCATTCCAGGATCATGCCCGGGGACTTGATTCTGTGTAGAGTAACGTTGTTTTGTCATCGGCAGTTAACCAGCAAAAGTTGGGCACGTTACTCATTATCCCTTGCATAAAGAAGATATATCGGATGGACTATGAAGACTTGCGGAAAACTTCGGTAGAGCAAAATGATTCGAGTGGTACAACTTGAGTCTATGCACGGATTGCAAGCATCCGTACCTAGATTCGGGGGCTACTCCCATCGGGAGCGCTGACGCGCACCCGACAGAAGAAGATGATGCAGATTCAGGAAGAACAAGAAAAATCAAGGAGAAGAACATTAGGTGAAGGCATGATTTAGTCTCTACCCGAACTATCTTCGGCTAGACACTCGGGGCTACTGACGTGGGCACTACCCTTCGGGTAACCGACGTTTCCCTATCCCATATTTCCTGGTTGGAGGCCCATGAAGGCACTTGGAGGCAAGGCGGCCATCCGGGTGGTGCGCTAGAAGATTCCTTTACAAGCAAGACAAAGAAGCAGCCGAACAAGGAAAGATTAGATCTAAAACTACTGTAAACATAGTCGTACTCGGTTAGACCTCTTGAGACCTGGCCTCCTATATAAAGGCCAGGAGAGGGGCTGTCGAGGACAATCAATCTTAGCAATTTTAGCCACCAGAAGCTTAGAGCTAGGTCACCATAGCACTTAGCATCTCGACGAGATCTTAGCCGAACTATTCGGCACCCCATTGTAACCTATTATCATCATAATCAAGAACAGACAGGCATGACGTAAGGGTTTTACCTCATCGAGGGCCCCGAACCTGGGTAAATCGCTCTCCCGCTTGTCTGTGAACCGATGTCTCGTGTCAGCTTGCAGGATTCCATCAACCCTAAGCCCCTATCGGAGGGCATTGCCGAGGAGCACCCTCGACACACATAATCCCCTTCGTAATCTTGTGATGTGTAGAGCCCGCTTGTCGAATGATACAGCTCCACCTAGGCTTCCGTAGTACTCCACGCCTCTCGAAACTCTCAGCTTGTGAACACATTTTGGGGTAAATATTCTTTGACCCAGCCTCTCTAACATTTCCATGACTTAGAATCACTGAAATGTGGGTCACACTAGGTGCGGGACCCGACTGGTGAACCAAAGTCTGGAAAGGCGAATTCATCACGTAATCCCCTTCGAAATCTTGTGATGTGTAGGGCCCGCTTGTCGGATGATACAACTCCACCTAGGCTTCCGCAGTACTCCACGCCTCTCGAAACTCTCTACTTGTGAACACATCTTGGGGAAATATTCTTTGACCTAGCCTCTCTAACATTTCCCTGACATCGAATCATTGAAATGTGGGTCGCACCGGGTGTGGGACCCGGCTGGTACTGAACCAAAGTCAGGAAAGGCGAAGTCACTGAATCACCTTCGAAATATTGTGATGTAGGGGCTGCTGGTCGGATGATATAGCTCCACATAGGCTTCTGTAGTACTCCACGCCTCTCGAAACTCTCAGCTTGTGAACACATCTTGGGGAAAATATTCTTTGACCCAGCCTCTCTAACATTTCCCTGACTTTGAATCACTAAAATGTGGGTCGCACCAGGTGCGGGACCCGGCGGCTAGTAGTGAACCAAAGTTAGGAAAGGCAAAGTCACAGAATCCCCTTCGAAATCCTGAGATGTAGGGCCCGCTTGTCAGATGATCCAGCTGCACATAGGCTCCACGGTAGTTCTCCTCTCTCGAAACTCTCACCTTGTTAACACATTTTTGGGAAAATATTCTTGGACCCCGCCTCTCTAACATTTCCCTGATTTCAAATTACCGAAATGTGGGTCACACCGGGTGCAGGACCCGGCTGGTATACTGAACCAAAGTAAAGTCACGGAATCCCCTTCGAACTCTTGTGATGTAGGGCCCGCTTGTCGGATGATACAGCTCCACATAGGCTTCCGCAGTACTCCATGTCTCTCGAAACTCATAGCTTGTGAACACATCTTGGGGAAAATATTCTTTGACCCATCCTCTCTAACATTTCCCTGACTTTGAATCACTGAAATGTGGGGGTCGCACCGGGTGCGGGACCCGGCTAGTAGTGAACCAAAGTCAGGAAAGGCAAAGTCACATAATTCCCTTCAAAATCTTGTGATGTGCGTAGGGCCCGCTTGTCGGATGATACAGATGCACATAGGCTCCATAGTAGTCATCCTCTCTCGAAACTATCACCAAAATATTCTTGACCCTGCCTCGATCTCTAACATTTCCCTGACTTCGAATCACCGAAATGTGGGGCACACCGGGTGCGGGAACCGACTGGTAGTGAACCAAAGTCATGAAAGGCGAAGTCACATAATCCCCTTCGAAATCTTGTGATATAGGGCCCGCTTGTCGGATGATACAGCTCCACATAGGCTTCTGTAGTACACCACGTCTCTCGAAACTCTCAGCTAGTGAACACATCTTGGGGGAAATATTCTTTGACCCAACTTCTCTAACATTTCCCTGACTTTTGTGAATCACTGAAATGTGGTTTGCACCTGGTGCGGGACCCGGCTGGCAATGAACCAAAGTTAGGAAAGGCAAATTCACAGAATCCCCTTCGAAATCTTGTGATGTAGGGCCCGCTCTCGTCGGGTGATAGAGCTGCACATAGGCTCAGCAGTAGTCCTCCTCTCTCGCAATGTGGGTGTTTAATTTGGTCCCGCGGGAGATGGGATGGGGTGGTAAGCGGGAGGTTGGGTGGGGTCAATGAATGATGACTTCCAACTAGGTCACGTTTCCTCAAATTACTCCAACCCAAACACGCTTAACTTCTAAGTTCTACTTAATTTAGCTACTCTTAAGCTACTATAGTTCTTATTAATATTAGTATTATATCAACCCTCTTAAGCCAGAAAATTCAAAGGAAATTCAAAAAAATCAAAAATTAATTTGTTAGAAAAATAATATTTTAAGAAAAAATCGAGAAATTTTATGTTTTAGGTTTTTAAAAGAACTATTTAAAAAAACATTAGAGGTTCAAAACTTATAAATAATACATATAAAAATGTAACATTCAAAGAATATAAAAAATAAAATAAAAAGTATCTAGAAAAATTAAAAAAATACGAAAAACTAATTTTGAAATTTTATAAAACTAATTTTTGAAATTTTATAAAACTTAGTTATAAAAATAGAAGTTCAAAATTGGGAAAAGATTCTAAATTGTGTGTGTGATCTAAACAATGTGTATGATCCTAAAAATGATGTGAAACTTTTGAAAAAAAAGGTGAGCTTCCAAAAAAATAGTGAACTTTCAAACATGTAGTGAACTTCGAAAATATGGAGTAAACTTCCAGAAAGTGGGTGTGTCGGGTTGACAGAAGGTGTTATAGATTCCACTAGTACACATAAAGGAGTCCGCTCAAGGACTATAAAACATGAACGATATCTCATCATATTCTTGAAACCAAGCCAAATTAAAGTCAGAGACATGGATGCAACTATAGGTCACCGATCCTCAAATTCCTTCAGCCCAAACACGCTTAACTTATGTGTTCTACTTACTTGAGCTACCCTTATGCTACTATAGTTCTTATTAATATTAGTATTATATCAACCCTCTTTAGCTAGAAAATTCAATGGAAATTCAAAATTTTCAAAAGTTCCATTTTTGAAAAATTTAAGAAAAATGTAAAATAAAATACATTTAAAATTCATATTCATGGAAAATTGAGAAAATCTAAGTTATAATTTTTTTTTAAACTATTTAACAAACCCAAAAATCATTAAAGGTTAAAAAACTATAAATTGCAAAATAGTCAGTGTGATGGGAGACAAGTCAACATGTGGAAAGACTCACAGGTATATAACTCAAGAGGCATATACGTCGACTCTGATGGGGCAACAACAATTTTAGCATCAATTGCGAAGGCAAGACTCGAACTCGAGACCTGAGCTCTGATACCGTACCATGTCAAGGTTCTCGCACTAGCCAACGTAACCAAAAGTCCAAACTGAAGGAAATGGCTAGGCAATCCACTTATACACTTCAACAGATGCCACATCATCATCATTGCTCTGTGGGTCATCGTTGTTAGGTTTGTTGCTAAGCAGCTTAATCACATATTTGGACCTCTTTGCGGTGGATTACATGTTTAGGGTTGTTTTGTGCAAAATACGTGTAAAGTGGGTATTTTGTGCAATATCTAGAAACGACTATATATGTTGGGTGCTTTGGGTAAGTAACCCCCACGTAGGTCCAGAATAGGTGGGGCCAAATTTCCGGTGCCTATGTATATGATACGGGGTGCTCAAATCTGGATGTATCTTTATACTAAATATTATCTACGTAGATATATGCATCCAATCATGGATAAATCTTAGGCATCTATTTACAAATAGAGGTACATGGTTCGATGGGAAATATTGGAAGAAAAGTTTGTCCCTCACACTAACGTTGCATAAGCTATATTGGGAGCACTAGTTTTGTTAAAAGGTTTATATTATGAAACATATTTACTACTATTCTAGTACATCCGTTTCCAATGAAAATGAGGCTTATATTTTTTCTAAAAGTCGAACTAACATGAAGATTGTCCATTTTATTTTATAAAAGTTTACTATTTACAGTCTAGAGTCCACACATTTAGATATATTTACTATCCTCGAGAGTTGGGGTGGTGTGGGTCTATGGAAGGTGGCGTGATGTTGGGTCGGCAGGAGGAGGGGGCAGGGTTGTACTTCCAAAAAAATTACTATTTTTTGATCATCTGAAACATATTGAAAATATCCAACATTCAAAACCCCAAAAAACAGGGAGAATTTGAAAATAATTTTACACGCCGATTGAATTTTTTCTCATGAGATTGAATCAAAATTTTATACAGTTTTCGCGGGACGGAGCCACACTGAGGGAGTCCAAAAGCGGACCAAGTTCGTATGTAAACTTGCCTGCTCTCTCCCCACTCCCATCCAGTCAACTATCTCTCTCGGTCTCGCACACCCGTGGACGAGGCACCATGGCGGCGTTCATGGAGAACAGGAGGGGTAGTTCAGTAAACCCTACCAGATCCGGTGTACATATCTCATTATCATATCTCATCCAGTCCCCGAGAGCACGGATCTGGTGGTGTCGAGCTCATCCTCCTCCCCCTGGTTATCCTCCTGCGGTGTCTCCCTTTCACCCAAATCTGGTGGTGTTGGGCTTATCCTCCTCCTTTGTGATCCCCCTTTCGGCCAAATCGGAACCGTCTGTACTAGGGGATGGCGACCCCGACCACCGCCGACACCAAGGTAGTTGATGTGGCACCCCATCATGCTCACGGTCTATGGTTATTCTGTTATAGTTTTTTATTATATGCCTGATGCTAGACAGTCTATACATGTTAATGTTTAGTGTGCTCATATCCGCGAAGTATCAATCAAACATTGATTCTTTTTTCTGTTACATTTGCAGTTCCGAAAAAAGGATTTGCCTTGCAAAGTTTCGAACTAGATTAATTTATTTTGTCTATTTTTTATTTACATGTAATAGGGGTATCTTATTTCGGTGACACCGCAAGAAAGGCCATATTTGAAGCTGAAGCTAACGCCACAACTTGTTGATGATGCAGAGAAATGTAAATTTTTTATTTTTTTGCAAAATCTTGGTTTCCTTCACGTGTATTTTTTATCTTTTTGTAAGCAAGATTATTGGAAAAAAAACGGTGCACAGCATGTTGGGCCCGTCTAGGGGATGAAAATACCTCTTTTTCCATTCTATGGATACTATTCGATATAGAAAAAACCTTACCTCGTCTTTGACAAGAGAGGATGAATCAGTAGCGATTGATCATGATGAGAAGGCTGGACTGCTCTGGGACTCTTTTCGTAACCATTTGGGTGTGTCTGTTCCTATAGACGCTGAATTTGACTTTGCACAGTTCTTTGACAGATTTGAGGGCTTAGGAGTTCTCTCCCAACCTTTTACTCATGAAGAGATTGACAGAGTAGTTACTCATATGCCATCGGATAAGTCCCCTGGACCTGATGGTTTCTCAGGCATTTTTATTAAAATATGTTGGCCAGTGGTTAAATATGAGTTCTACCAACTTTGTCAAGAATTCAGGAAGGCACAGTTAATTTGCAAAGCATCAATGATTCTTTCATCACTCTGATCCCCAAGGTTCTTTCCCCTGAATGCCCAAGTGATTATCGTCCCATTTCCTTGTTGAATATCTGCTTAAAGTTGATCACAAAGCTTTTAGCTAATAGTCTCCAAAGTAAAATCCGACTTGGTGCATGTCAACCAGTATGGATTTTTACGAACAAGGAATATCCAAGATTGTATTGGGTGGGCTTATGAGTATATTCCCCAGTGTAAACAAGCAGGCACCCCTTCTGTCATTTTAAAACTCGATTTTGCCAAGGCATTTGACACTGTAGAACATGCAGCCATTCTGAAGGTTTTTGAGAGCTAGGGTTTTGACCCAAGATGGATGCGGTGGCTGACCATGATCATGTCTTCAGGCACCTCAGAAGTTCTCCTTAACTAGAAGGACCTTGCGCGCTTTGCTGCGCCGTTTCTTTCTATTTACGTTTTATTTTCCGCTTGATGTGTCCATATTTGGCCATTATTTGACTTTTTTGATGGGTGCCGCATAGATTCTTTTATTGTTTTAGAGGAAGTGGCATCAAGATATTCTCAAGACGTATCTTCCAACCGAATGATCCATGTTATAATACCATCAATTTCTTGGCAGGAAAAATAACATTACCAGGTCTGATGAAAACAAAACAAAAAACGTTATAGAGAAATCAACAGATGGATGATTGCATGATGACTGGATGGGTTCAGCGGGTATTTACTGATATTCATATATGAAATTGTAGTGTCTATCAGAATGCTATGTTATAGTACAGTCATTGGAACCTCACTAAATGTACATGTGATCTGGAATGGAAGACTCAAAGGACAGACCAAGGGTTGATATGAAGGTGAATAGCTTCTCGAGAATCTATGAACAACACACAATTAAAATCAATAGTAGTGATATTAGTTAATTTAAAGGCACTAACTACTGGTGTTTTCGCACACAATCCCAAGTTCAACACCTAGCTCTTTTGACTTCATGTTCCTAACTTATTCCATTTTCTGTCCTACAAATGAATCATAAATAAATAAACATGAATAGGCGGAGGAATTATGGCAAGAGGGAAATGTCCGAATGACACATTGCATACCAATAATAAAGTAAATAAATAAACATGAAATAGGCCGGAGGAAGTATGGCAAGAGGGGAATGTCCAAATGACACATTGCATACCAATAATAAAGGGGAATCTTTATCTGTCACAACACCAGCTTTGAACCCACAAAAAGTAAGGCCTGAATATCATCTTACAATCTGCAGCATAACTTCAGCAATGGATACTGAGATATAACTAACATACTATTAAGTTTTAAGCAGGGAGAGAATCTTCTCCTTCCCAAAGATATGGGGACATGCATACTGAGAGCAGTAAGCCAGTAAGTAATTCATCTGCTCAAGTTATATGTTCTAGGAATAAACTAATTTCCATTTGGATCTTTTTTAGGATACTATGTTTGAGACACGTATTAGTGCATGAAGACCAATGCATTTTCTTCACGATTGCCAAGGAAAATCACAATCATAGGTTGTTTCTCTCCAGATGTTACCGTGCACAGTAAACAGAAAACATATTACTTATCTCAGGTGAAGAACCCAAAACTTAATAAGGTAGCAGAGTACTTTAGAGAAATCAGGTTTTTTAACCAAAGCAAATAGCTTCGTGAATTTGGTGTGCATCACTATTTGGATTTTGGAGTGGAAATATTATCATAAAGGTCAGAGTTGACTTATCTTATTAAAGTATGTCTTGTACTGACCTATTTACAATTATTTATCTGAAAGTTACACAGTTGATTTTCCGTACCAAACTATTTTTTAATTAATTATCAAGATCAATAATCAGCAACAACTGTTTGAAAAGATTCTAGTTTCTTGATAGTATACAAACAAGAATCTAGGGGACATCATTTAATGGAGGAATATTGAATGATCAAGAAGACTCTAAATTATATAGTGCCAATCCAGAAAATAAGAATATGCACGCAAAACAAAGGAAACCATGCCATTCAGATTTCAAAACGGATTTGCATAACCATTCTTTTAGGACGATTCAGATTCAGGAAGAGGCAAGTTGCCAATATGTTCCCTCAACTTCCAAAATTAATGGTGAAAAAATACAGTACAAAAAAGAACTATGATTATCTGAAGTGAATAACCATACAGGTTCATACTATGTCGGTTAACTATATATGAATAGCAATGATAAATTAAACCTTATTAAAATAGAACATGCTTTGTTTGGAGCACTAAAAATTTGATTTGCTCATGTTTTGAAGATCTAATTCAATAATTTCTCATCTTAAAATGCATAGCAGAAACATGCCAATTGAGTAACGGCCTGCAAACATCATGCTGCCAAGTGAATTTAAGTGACACGAATGCAACAGAAAGTTGTACTATAGTCTCCATCGAGCATGCCATTAATTGGATCGTGCATATACAGATAACGGGACACTACCTGTTCTTATGCTATTGTGGTCTGCTCATTTTTTCTTGTTCTCAGATTAAACTAAACATCAAGTTTAATATGATCAACTTGCACTGAAGAAAATTTCTGGATGTGTGAGATACCGGCTCAATGGATGCAGACTTACCATAAGAGTGTCGAACCATATCCACCTGGCTAGCACTTTTTTGCAGGTTCCGATATAGCAAGATGTGGAGGTTGGGGAACATCACTGACCTCATTGTGGCTTGATCATGGCTGGATCGTGAAAGGAAAAGGTTGGGCTGCAGCCTCTCAGTTGGCGAGGACTCCAGATCAAGACAATGGATACATGCTGCACATGGACCGGTAGACAGCCTTGGAGCCTTGAAGGAACACCAACGGACGGCGGTCGACGGAGTTTGTACACGGCCGTATAGGTTCATTCGTGGACGGCCTTAAGCTCCATGCCGCGGGGCGACCGCTGCCTACTTCAGAATCCCCAGCGCGGCAGGCCAACACCTATGCGGCATGTTGGCGTTAGAGATTAGGGATGTGGAAGATAGCGAACAGGGAAGGGGTGGAGAGCAAGGGCCGCGATACCTGCTGCCGGCATGCCGGGGAGGGGAGCGCTGAAGCGAGCCGTCGGCTGCGGGAGTCCCTCCTAGGGTTAGAAACGCCGCCACACACGGTAGGGAAATTGGGGATGGAGCCATCGGGAGTTCAGACCAATACCCATTTTGCATCCCCTCCAAAGCGGTAGCTCCACCGACGTACGGCCCAGCAAAAAACTCGCATGAGGCATTGAAGCGTAGCACCTCATCACGCCGCCAGGTAGGCCCAACCAGACGGCCACGTCCCGAGCAAGGAGAGGCGCCCGGAACCCTGGGAGCTTAGAGCTCTTAGAGATGGAGTTCCAGGGAAAAAATTCCCATGCAGACGTGGAGTTCGTCAAGGAGGTCCATTATCTCCACTGTTGTATGTAGCTGCCTCTGAACCGCTACAAGTCGTGGTCAACAGATTGCATACTGAGGGGATCTTACAGGCGCCTCTCTGCATCCCAAACACTGATTTCCCGATCATACAATATGCTGATGACACTTTACTTGTGCTGCAAAATTGTCGTACTCAGTTAGCTGCACTCAAACTGATCTTAGAACAATTTGCCCAAGCTACTGGATTAAGAGTAAACTATAGCAAATCTGCTCTAATATCAATAAATATATCTAAGGAGCAACTTGCTTCACTTGCTCTGTCTTTCGGTTATGCAGTGGGTACTCTACCCTTCACTTATCTTGGGCTCCCAATGGGCACTACTAAACCCACAATTCAGGATTTATCTCCCTTGGTTGGCCTGGTGGAACGGCGTTTAAATGCTAGTGCAAGGTTTCTTAATTATGGGGGTAGACTGGAATTTGTGAGATCTGTTCTCCTTACCCTGCCCACTTTCTTTATGAGCTCGTTGAAACTCCAGAAATCAGTCTTAGAGATATGCAATCGTGCTCAAACGCATTGTTTATGGGCTAAGGACGAAGAATCAAGATCAGGTAATGCACTAACTGCTTGGTCCATGGTTTGCCGTCCAAAACAACATGGTGGGTTGGGTGTTCTCAATTTGGAAATACAAAATAAAGCTCTCCTCGTGAAACAACCCCATAAATTCTACTCAAAGGATCCTACGCCATGGGTTTCCTTAGTTTGGTCTCTATATGGGAATGGTGTGCCTCATGCTATGTCCAAGAGAGATGACTATAGAAGTGTCACTACCTGCAAAATACATAATGGTTCTTCGGTGCTATTTTGGAAGGACTTCTGGTTGCAGGGTGAGCTTATGTGTCACAAATTTCCTAGGATTTTTTCATATTCTGTCAATGAAGATGTCTCGGTGGCAGCAATGGTACAGCTGGAGAATTTGCCTGAAGGTTTCTTTTTACCTTTGTTTGTGGAAGCATTTCAAGAATGGCAAGAGGTGACTCAGATAATTAGTGGCATCCAACTATCAGAACATCAAATTGACATTCGGACTTTTATTTGGGGCACCAAATATACTCCTTCCAAATATTATAAATTCCTGTTTGCTCACCTTCCACAGGATGCCGCACTCAATGCCATTTGGAAATCTAGGGCTATGCCCAAGTTGAAGGTCTTTACATGGTTACTCTTCCTGGACTGACTCAACACAAGAGATTTGATGCAACGCAAGCATTGGCATATCGATTCAGGTTATAATTGTGATATGTGCTCGCAGAACACTCTTGAAACATCTCAGCATCTCTTCTTCCAATGTGAATTTGCACAAAATTGCTGGAACCTTTTGGATATTCACTGGGACTTCAGTAGGATATTTGCACTTAATTATACAGCCACCAGAGCAAGCTTTGCCGGCCCCTATTTCTTTGAAATCATAGCATGTGCTACTTGGAACATCTGGAAAGTTAGAAATGACTTAATCTTCAACAATGTACCGGCTGACTTTGACAGATGGAGAGTCTGCTTCCAAAGTGATTTACTGCTTCACCGTTACAGAGTGAAAACTCCTTGTGTTCAACCCCTTGTTGAATGGATTGCCTCCATCTTCTTGTAATTTACTTGAATCTTCCTTCAGTTTTCTTCCCCTCTTGCTGTAATAAGCCTTGCCTTAGGGCAAGTTGTACAGTTGTACGTTATTTGTTCCCTTATATATATAATACACCGTAGGGGCTTCCCCTACGGTAGAGGTGTCAAAAAAATTGCAGTATGGTGAAATTCTATGTCCTGGAGTGCAACACACACCACAATTTTTTTTGCAGGTTAAGTCTTCCATATGCCTGTCTTAGCTGATTCATAAGGAGACTTTTGGCTGAGTTCATTAGCGACGGAAAACTCTACTTTCGGTGACACCGCACGAAAGGGCATATTTGCAGCTGAAGCTAACGCCACAACTTGTTGATGATGCAGCGAAATGTAATTTTTATTTTTGGCAAAATCTTGGTTTCCTTCACGTGTATTTTTTTATCTCACATTGGTTACATTCTGGTGAAATTCTATGTCCTGGAGTGTAACACGCATCACAAATTTTTTTGCCTGGATTTATGGGTGTTGTGAACACTAGAGCTAACTCTTCCATATGCATGTCTTAGCCGACTCATAAGGAGACTTTTGGATGAGTTCATTAGCGACAGAAAACTCGCTGCTTTCGGTGACACCGCACGAAAGGCCAGATTTAAAGCTGAAGCTAATGCCAGCTCTTAGATGTGCAGTTGAGAAGGAGGGCCTGATCGCCTTCCTTTTTCTTTCTAGGGTCTTTTTTGCAAATAGTAAGGACATGAGTGTAACCTACTTTTTCTTTGAGGTCCTTTTGTATTATGCCCACTATTTTAATGTATGCAACAACTGTGTACTTCCAGAACATTCTGTGTTCACAAAAAGAGAAAATGTCTTTAGTGAGCCGACATGCCTTGCCTCCTTAGGATATTGCAGATATCACCCAATATATATCGGTCTCTTCGTTAACAAACTACTCAATTTACTTTGGTTTGCACAAACCACTTTCAAAGAAAGGCTATTTTAATAAATAGTTTTTGTAGTACTGTGAAATTCTACTCCGTGTATCATCACATCCAAAAAGTGGCGTTCGGTTCCAGAACAAAGTGGAATGGAACGGAACCATTCCTCACGCATTCGGTTGTATAGATATGTGGGGTCCAGAGCAAGAATATGTTCCTTAGGATTCCTCGCCCCCCAGCCCACCTCACACACCCTCCCTCTGCGCATCTCCTTCCCGCCATGTCTAGCAACAAGAGCAAGGTAGAGCTCGGAGGAGAAGATGCGTTGCAGCCTACCCTGCCGTTGAAGGGCAAGCAGGCCGAGGTTAATTCGACTCTTTTCCTTCATTTTTTCGGCAATGCTCGGACTTAAGAATCAATGTGTTATACCTTCCGCAGGTGCTCCCGCTCCCATACAACACAGTCATCACCCCGAGCCAGATAATGGATCTCGTGTTACCACCTCCCCTTGACCAGTTCACCTTCCCAGAGACGAAGGTAACTTCCGTTCGCGTGCCCTCCTTTTGCATATTCAATAGAATTAGTCAAGATCTAGCTGTCACCTTTCGCAGGTGTCTCCATCCTTCACCGGCTTCTTCACCCAGTTCCAGAGCCAGAGGGAGCTCGAGTTAGCAGCTATGACGCCGCCCAAGATTGTCAGGGAGCCGGAGAGCAACGTAACTTCGGCTCGCCTGCCCTCCTTTTGACTATTGCATCATAAGAGGAGTTAAGATCAGCTCTTACCTTTCGCAGGTCTTCACACTCAAGTCCCTCATGACCGAGAACCAGAGGGAGCTCGTGTTAGCACCTACCCAGCCGCCCAAGAGTGTTACGGAGCCGGAGACCAAGGTAACATCGGCTCGCTTGCCCTCCTTTTGCATATTGCACGGTAGGAGTTAAGATCTAGTTGTTGCATTTCCCAGGTGTTTCCATCCTTCACCTAGAACCAGACGGAGCTTGTGTTACCAGCTCCCCCGTCGCCCAAGAGGGTCAGGGAACAAGAGACCAAGGTAAGATCGGCTCTCCTGCCCTCCTTTAAAGTTATGTATGCTTGGATTAAGAGTGAAATGTTTCCTCTCGAAGGAGATTGGCTCCATTTTTAAACAGAAGAAGAAGATTTTCAAGCTCGCCGGAGATAATGGGAATACGGAGGCGTTCAAGCTCGGCGGAGAAGCTGAGATCAAGCTCGAGGAAAAACATGAGATGGATGAGCTGCTCAAGAACTTTGGAGAAGATCGGTTCAAGGACAATGAGGTTACTAGGACTCGTTACCTTTCTTTTTATCGGTAATCAAGGAAAGTAAGAGCAAGATTAATAACATAGCCGGCTGCTGGCTATAGAGCCCTGCCATATCATCTTGCAGTCATCATAAATCCCACTCACAGAATAGATTGACTACTCGTATTAGGTTGGCTGCTAAGTAAGTTTTATTAGAGATTTAATAATTTAATGTTTGGATGCTATTGGGCTTAGGGGCAAACGGCCAGCTTTTTGGACAAAGTTTGAGGATAAACGTCCACTTTTTTGAGGACGGAGGGAGTACATATTAAACTAAACATTTGTTTTATAGTAGTATTAGTCTACCTTTTAGGGTGCTTTTTCCGTTGTAGAAGTGTAGTAGTACCTTTTCTTTGTCGGAAATGGTCTATTCTCGATTAGACTTTGACATTTACATTTCTCAACAGTTGGACAAACCAGTCGCTTGGTTTCGCTCACTCATGAAGCAGGCGATAAAGGCATGGTATGAGCAGATTTGCCTACGGCGCAGCGAGAACTCGAATTTACGCGAGCAGATCCTGGTAGTCATGGAAACCACTTCCTCCTGTCCGAGGAACTGCGGGAGTTGCCACAGTGCCTTTCACATGTTGGAGCAGATAAACTACCAACTATTGTCTCTCCTTGAAACAGGAGTCCACTCGGTCAACAATGATCGCCTTGCTGCGGTTATTGAAGAACTAAGGTTGGTATGAGCAGACTTGCTGTGGATCTGTAATGGATAAGGTTGGTCTTACCGGGGTGCTGCAGCCTCTTCTTTCTCCCGCCGGTTGACGGTGAAGGATTTCATACCCGTAGCAGTTTAACCAAGCGATCAGTTGCCACTACTTCTGCTTTTAGTAGGTGTTAATCGAACTACCTTCCGTTCTCGATCTGGATGCATACAAGGTTTTCCCGTGACCACATTTTGGGTTCCTATGAAATTTGGGTTCGATGCACTATTAACCTCTGTGATATTAGTTCTGTAGTTGCTTGTTTATGCAGATCTGCTAGTGGTTCCAAGTTGGACTTGTTGATGTTTCACACACCTGATTGGATCTATTGCTTGTGGTTCATCTTTGTTTTTTTTCATTTTCGGGATTAAATCTTCAAGGTCCGATTTAGCATTTGGTTACACATTCAATGTTTGTTATGGACTTTTTCCAGCAAATTATAGGGGGGATAGTCAAATGCAACCAGCCTCACGTGTGAGTGGGGAGAAGAGAAGAGAATGTTAACATGTGGAAAGAAGAACCGCACATGTATGAATGATCGTATACGCGGCGGACATTTTTTCCCGATAAAGGGCGCTTTATTACTCAAGAATCAAGCATTACATCCAACCTCTGCATAGCTAAGATGCACACATCTGTTTAAGAATGCAATATTCAACCAAAACGAGTACAAAGAAACAAAAGGAGAAAAGCCAACTAGTTCAGGGCTACACTGGCCTATATCCTACGGCTATGCAGCTACCCATGTTGGGAAATAAACTCCTTGGCCGTATTCTCCAACCGTGTAGACACCTCCATAAATAGGTATCGGTTCTCGAAGGGTTGAAGCGGCGACCATGGACGGACGCGGCGGGCATAGGGGTGGACGCTCGAGGGGATAAGAGTCGTGAGAAGGGTCTAGCTATCTGTTATTGTCAGTTCACTATATTAACGTGGCACATGCAACTTTTGGCAAAGCTGAAAAAATCGAGTAGTACTCCCTCCGTCTCACTGCTTACGGCGCAATTTTTTCCCGATATTTACTCAATGCTTAAGGTGTGGGTGGTTGTGGCTTAGTAATCTCCCTAATTTGCCCCTGCTTTCTCGTTTCCACTCCTCAAAACCTGGCCGCATTAACCTAGGATCCTGAAAAACTGTTGGTCTATCTCGAGAAACGAGGAGGTCTAGAGGAAATGAGGAGTCCAGCGCGTGCAGAACGTGATTTAATCGTGCGAGCATGCAGGGGCAAATGAGGAAACTAGCGATTACTTTTTTTCCTGCCAGTCTTGCCTTAATAACTGTGAAAAAAATACACCCTAAGCAATGAGATGGAGGGAGTACATCGGAAGGTTCGCCCCTGATAATTTAATACTCCTTCCTCGTATTCTGCGCCGTGCGTTAGTGGGCCGAACTTTTCACATATAAGTTATTCACTCTCATCCATTAGTCGGAATGAACGGCCAAGATCTACTTCTTGGGAGTAGAAAAGAGTAGACGAACCTTTAACCACACCAGTCCCCACTCTCGTCTTCCGCGTGACCTCCCATCCGCAGAGAGCTCTGGTAGAGCTCGTTTTCTTCCTCTGTTCTCCTACTAGCTCGTACTTCGTCTGTGTTGGGTGATAGCCTTCCGCACATCGAGGGCTGGTCTTCGTCCGCGTTGGATCGTGCCCGCTTCGGTAGCGGGATGTCAGGGTAAGTTTAGCTAAAATACCTTGCTGCATTCATTTTCATCCTCCTTTCTTGATCAGATCCTGATTCCTCCCATATGTTCTGAAGGTTCAGCGGCCCGGCAAACGCATCCCCAGCACCAGGACTTGCTGGAGAGATGGCGGCGGGTGATCTAAGGCAATCGAAAGATATCACCCACAACCTTAGAAGGAACGATGTCAGTAAGCCAGTATTGCCGGAGGATTTCTTAACTCTTTGTGTAATTATGTAGCCCGTCGCTTAGTATTTTCGGTGTTTATGCAGCTACTGGAGGATATTGTGGCAGATCTTGAAGGGGAATGCAACAGGTTGCATGGGGAGATGACCCAGTGGCCGAGACTCCACAAGGAAACCTTAGTGTGCTTGGATCTGGGCAATGCTTGCTTCGAGGATGTGGTTTCCAAGAGGCACGAGCTACTCCTTGACTGTGAACGCCTCCGCGAAGAGAATCTAACTCTAAATGGGAAGCTCAATCAGGCTATGGATGACGCCATCTTGGCGGAAAGCGAGCTTGTGGATGCCTACACGAAGCGCTCTGAGATGCGCAACATGCTTTTAGATTTAAAGGATAAGCTAACTCGCTTCAGGAACTCTAACGACGATCTGAGGAAGAAGATCAATGACCTGCGCGCCCAAAAACGTTTGGTGGAGGTTGTCGATCAGCTCGTTAATCTTATCTAATGTTCCCATTGTACTTTTACCAGGAAGGACTCATGTAATTATAAAATTCTATAAGTGGTCTGCCACTCGTATGAATCTAGTTAATATTTGCTAGTTCTCCGCTAGCTGAGAATTAAGTTCGTGCTCAGTCGAGTCCTACACTGTTTACCGAGCGGCAGGTTCGATTAGCTGCTTGTGAACAAACAATCAGCAAAAAAAATCCTACACTGTTTGATTTGTTATGTGATTCGTCATAGTTATCACTTGCAACATTAATTGCAACCAAAATTTGATGACAGAACAAAGTTAGTTCTCGACTGAGAAATAGCCACACCCATATTTAATAGCGATTTTAAAGTTACTTACTCCCTCCGTCCCGGTGGATTGGGCTCAATAGTAGTTTCATCGGGACAGGCAGCAGGGGATTGGGCGCTTAAACTTTTTCACACAAGATATTTCATCCAATCATCGACCCTAATACTCCACATTCATTAGAGCAGCTATTGTTGATTTGAGGATGGGAACCGATGGAGGACATCCAGTGCATACACGCATGCACATTGACTAGCCAAAGAAGAGGAGAGTAGATTAAACTGAGAATAGTAATTGAGCCTTAATCCATGGTTAAACTGGGAAAATAGATTTTGGAGGTGAGCACAATCCACCGGGACGGAGGGAGTACTCCATGTGTTCACAATTACATAGAACCTTTTCGGAGACTGATTCTGTACGATGGAGTATGATACGTCTCAAACGTATCTATAATTTCTTATGTTCCATGCTACTTTTATGACAATACTTGAATGTTTTATACATACTTTACAGCATTATTATACATTTTCTGGCACTAACCTATTAACAAGATGCCGAAGCGCCGTTTGTTTTGCTGTTTTGCTTTCAGAAATCCTAGTAAGGAAATATTCTCGGAATTGGGAAAATCAACGCCAGGGTCCTATTTTTCCAAAGCTTCCAGAAGACCGGAGGGATAACGAAGTGGGGCCACGAGGTGGCGGACAACAGGCGGCGCGGCCTGGGCCCGGCCGCGCGGCCCTGTGGTCTGGGCCCCTCGCATCGCCTCCTGACCTACCCTTCCACCTACAAACAGCCTTCGCCGCGAATACCCCTGTACCGAGAGCCACGATGCGGAAAACCTTCCAGAGAGGCCGCCGCCGCGAATCCCATCTCGGGGGATTCGGGATCGCCTCCGGCACCCTGCCGGAGAGGGGAATCATCACCGGAGGGGCTCTACATCATCATGCCCGCCTCCGGATTGATGCGTGAGTAGTTCATCCTTGGACTATGGGTCCATAGCAGTAGCTAGATGGTTGTCTTCTCCGCTTGTGCTATCATTGTTATAGATCTTGTGAGCTTCCTAACATGATCAAAGATCATCTATTTGTAATGCTACATGTTGTGATTGGCGGGATCCGATGAATATAGAATATTATATCAAGTTGATTATCAATCTATCATATATGTGTTGTTTATGTTCTTGCATGCTCTCCGTTGCTAGTAGAGGCTCTGGCCAAGTTGATATTGTAACTCCAAGAGGGAGTAATTATGCTCGATAGTGGGTTCATGCCTCCACTGAATCTGGATCGTGACAGTAGGTTCTAAGGTTGTGGATGTGCTATTGCTACTAGGGATAAAACATTGATGCTTTGTCTAAGGATATTTGTGTTGATTACATTACGCACCATACTTAATGCAATTATCTGTTGTTTACAACTTAATACTGGAAGGGGTTCGGATGATAACCTGAAGGTGGATTATTTAGGCATAGATGCATGCTGGATAGCGGTCTATGTACTTTGTCGTAATGCCCTGATTAAATCACATAGTAATCATCATTGGTATGTATTGAATCTTTATTTGTCAATTGCCCGCATGTAATTTGTTCATCCAGCATGTTAGTTATCTTATTGGAGAGACACCACTAGTGAACTGTGGACCCCGGTCCATTCTTTTACATCTGAATACATTCTACTGTTCTTACTGTTCTTTGCAAACAAACACCATTTTCCACTCGATACGTTTAATCCTTTGTTTTCAGCAAGCCGGTGAGATTGACAACCTCACATTACGTTGGGGCAAAGTACTTTGATTGTGTTGTGCAGGTTCCATGTTGGCGCCGGTTTCACTGGTGTTGCGCGCACTACACTCCTCCACCAACAACCTTCACGTGCTTCTTGGCTCCTACGGTTCGATAACCTTGGTTTCTTTATGAGGGAAAACTTGCCGCTGTGCGCATCATACCTTCCTCTTGGGGTTCCCAACGGACGTGTACATCTACGCGCATCAAGCACTTTTTCTGGCGCCGTTGCCGGGGAATCTGAAGAAAAGTTGCACCCCAGAGATCTCTAACTCCCACGTCAACTACACGCCAATAGCACTTTTTCTGGCGCCGTTGCCGGGGAGATCAAGACACACTGCAAGGGGAGTCTCCACTTCCAATCTCTTTACTTTGTTTTTGTCTTGCTATACTTTATTTTATTTACTGTCTTGTTTGCTTCATACTAAAACACAAAAATTAGTTACTTTACTTAATGTCTTGTTTACTAGCTCTATATTAAAAACACACAAAAATTAGTTACTTGCATTTAATTTATTTTGATATCATGTCTAGTCCTGTACTAGTTTTTATTTTCACTAGTTAGGCTTAATGGAAAACAACAACAACAATAGAGATTTTTATAGTATTTATCTTGAGTTACGACATGATGTGTTTGAAGAGAAAATTAAAAAATCCATGGAACTTTGTTTGTAAAATAGTTGTAGCAATGTTATTAGCATGAACTCTTTGAACACCATTATTGCTAAAGCTATGGAAGAATTTAAGCTTGGGGAAGCTGGTTGTGATATTTTTAGTCCCCCAAGCATGGAGGAGAAAATTTACTTTGATGATAATTTACCTCCTATATATGATGCTTGCAATGATGAATATGATATTTTTAGTTCACCTACTATTGAGAAGAAAATTAATTATGATTACAATATGCCTCCTATATATGATGAGTATGGTGATGAGAATAATAATGATAGCTATCTTATTGAATTTGCTCCCACTACAACTAATAAAATTGATTATGCTTATGTGGAGAGTAATAATTTTATGCATGTGGCTCATGACAAGAATGTTTTATGTGATACTTATATTGTTGAGTTTGTTCATGATGCTACTGAAAGTTATTATGAGAAAGGGAAACATGGTTATATGCATCTTAATAATATTAAGTTTCCCCTCTTTATGTTGAGAATCTTGAAATTGCACTTGTGTTGCTTTTCTATGCTTGCCACTTTGTTCTTCATTAATTTATTTGTGTACAAGATTCCTTTTCATGGGAAGTGGGTTAGGCTTAAATGTGCTTTGAATTTGCTTCTTGATGTTTTTTTGTTGCTTCAAATCTTAATTCTTGCGAGAGTATCTTTGAAATTACTGAGCCCATCTTAATGGCTATAAAGAAAGAACTTCTTGGGAGATAACCCATGTGTTTATTTTGCTACTGTTTTGTTGAGTCTTGAAAGTTGTTTACTACTGTAGCAACCTCTCCTTATCATGTTTTTGTGCCAAGTAAAGTTTTTATGCTAAAGTTGATGCTAGATTTGGATCGGCTAGAGCTTGCTGTATGTCACGAATTCGTACAGATTTCCCGTAGAAAAATCAAAAAATCTGCAAATTTACGAGCGTGATCCTCATATATGTACGCAACTTTCATTAGTTTTGAGTTTTCCATTTGAGCAAGTTACGTGCCCTGCAGATTCGTCTTCTGACTGTTTTTTTGACAGATTCTGCCTTTTATTTCGCATTGCCGCTTTTGCTATGTTGAATGAGTTTCTTTGTTCCATTAACTTTCAGAAGCTTTGTGCAATGTCCAGAAGTGTTAAGAATGATTGTGTCACCTCTGAATGTGTGAATTTTTGATTATGAACTAACCCTCTAATGAGTTTGCTTGAGGTTTGGTGTGGAGGAAGTTTTCAAGGGTCAAGAGAAGATGACGATATACTATAAACAAGAAGAGTGAAAGGTCTAAGCTTGGGGATGCCCCGGTGGTTCATCCATGCATATTTTAAGAAGACTCAAGCATCTAAGCTTGGGGATGCCCAAGGCATCCTCTTCTTCATCGACAACATTATCAGGTCACTTCTAGTGAAACTATATATTTATTCCATCACATCTTATGTTCTTTACTTGGAGCGTCGGTTTGCTTTTATTTTCATTTTGGTTTGAATAAATTGGATCCCACCATTCTTATATTGGAGATATTACGCTCCGCTTTTTCATATGGAACACTTGTGTTCTTAATTGTGCTTTAATGTTCATGGCGAAGGCTGAAATTGCTTCGTTAAATTGCTATTTGGTTGGAATCAGAAAATGCTGCATATGGTTTGTATTAACTTGGCAATTGTTTGAGCTCTCATAGATCATGTTTAAGCTCTTGCATCATGTAGTTTAATCTATTAATGAAGAACTACTGTAGAGCTTGTTTAATTTGGTTTGCATGATTGGTCTCTCTAAGTCTAGATATTTTCGGGTAAAATGTTTGAACAACAAGGAAGACAGTGTAGAGCCTTATAATGCTTGAAATATGTTCTTGTGTGAGATTTGCTGTACCTGTTCATACTTGTGTTTGCTTCAAACAACCTTGCTAGCCCAAACCTTGTACTGAGAGGAAATGCTTCTCGTGCATCCAAACACCTTGAGCCAAAACCCATGCCATTTGTGTCCACCATATCTACCTACTATGTGGTATTTTTCTGCCATTCCAAAGTAAATTACTTGAGTGCTACCTTTAAAATTTCATTCCTTTACCTTTACAATATATAGCTCATGGGACAAATAGCTTAAAAACTATTGTGGTGATGAATATGTAGTTATGTGTCTTAGTTCTTATAAGTTGCTTGTTGAGCGGTAACCATGTTTCGGGGGACGCCATCAACTTTACCTTTGTTGGATATCATGTGAGATGCTATGCATGTTCGTCTTGTCTGAAGTAAGTGCGATTTCATGATCAAATGGTTTGAGTATGCATATGTTAGAGAAGAACATTGGGCAGACAACTAAAGCCATGTATCATGGTGGAAGTTTCAGTTTTGGACATACAACCTCAATCTCTTATGAGAATTTTATTTGTTGTTGAATGCTTAAGCATTAAAAGAGGAGTCCATTATCTGTTGTCTATGTTGTCCCGGTATGGATGTCTAAGTTGAGAATAATCAAAGCGAGAAATCCAATGCGTGCTTTCTCCTTAGACCTTTGTACAGGCGGCATAGAGGTACCCCTTTGTGACACTTGGTTGAAACATATGTTATGCGATGATAATCCGTGTTTTCCGAGCTGATTAGGACAAGGTGCGAGCACTATTAGTACTCTATGCATGAGACATGCAACTTGTAGGAAGTATTATGCATAGCACATATGAATTATTACTACCATTGACAAAATTGTTTCTATGTTTTCAAAACAAAAAGCTCTAGCACAAAAATAGTAATCCATGCTTCCCTCTGCGAAGGGCCATTCTTTTACTTTATTTGAGTCAGTTTACCCATTTCTTTCTATCTTAGAAGCAAACACTTGTGTTAACTGTGTGCAGTGATTCTTACATGTTTACTTATTGCACTTGTTATATTACTCTATGTTGACAAATATCCATGAGATATACATGTTACAAGTTGAAAGCAACTGCTGAAACTTAATCATCCTTTGTGTTGCTTCAATGCATTCTACTTAGAATTTATTGCTTATGAGTTAGCTCTTATGCAACTCTTATTGATGCTTGTCTTGAAAGTACTATTCATGAAAAGTTTTGCTATATGATTCATTTGTTTAGTCATTATCTTTGTTAGCAATCTTTTGTTCAGATCACTCCATTCATCTCATATGCTTTACAATAATGTTGATCAAGATTATGTTGGTAGCATGTCACTTCAGAAATTATTTGTGTTATCGTTTACCTACTCGAGGGCGAGTAGGAACTAAGCTTGTGGATGCTTGATACGTCTCAAACGTATCTATAATTTCTTATGTTCCATGCCTTGAATGTTTTATACATACTTTACAACATTATTATACATTTTCCGGCACTAACCTATTAACAACATGCCGAAGCGCCAGTTGTTGTTTTCTGCTGTTTTTGGTTTCAGAAATCCTAGTAAGGAAATATTCTCGGAATTGGACGAAATCAACGCCCAGGGTCCTATTTTTCCACGAAGCTTCCAAAGACCGGAGGATAACGAAGTGGGGCCACGAGTGGCCATACGGCGGCGCGGCCCAGGCCCCCGTGGTCCGGGCCCCTCGCCGCCTCCGACCTACCCTTCCGCCTACATATAGCCTTCGTCGCGAATACCCCTGCCGAGAGCCACGATACGGAAAACCTTCCAGAGACGCCGCCGCCGCCAATCCCATCTCGGGGGATTCGGGAGATCGCCTCCGGCACCCTGCCGGAGAGGGGAATCATCACCGGAGGGGCTCTACATCATCATGCCCGCCTCCGGATTGATGCGTGAGTAGTTCATCCTTGGACTATGGGTCCATAGCAGTAGCTAGATGGTTGTCTTCTCCGCTTGTGCTATCATTGTTATAGATCTTGTGAGCTGCCTAACATGATCAAGATCATCAATTTGTAATGCTACATGTTGTGTTTGGCGGGATCCGATGAATATAGAATATTATGTCAAGTTGATTATCAATCTATCATATATGTGTTGTTTATGTTCTTGCATGCTCTCCGTTGCTAGTAGAGGCTCTGGCCAAGTTGATACTTGTAACTCCAAGAGGGAGTAATTATGCTCGATAGTGGGTTCATGCCTCCATTGAATCTGGGATCGTGACAGAGGTTCTAAGGTTGTGGATGTGTTGTTGCTACTAGGGATAAAACATTGATGCTTTGTCTAAGGATATTTGTGTTGATTACATTACGCACCATACTTAATGCAAAACACCTTAATACTGGAAGGGGTTCGGATGATAACCTGAAGGTGGATTATTTAGGCATAGATGCATGCTGGATAGCGGTCTATGTACTTTGTCGTAATGCCCTGATTAAATCACATAGTAATCATCATTGGTATGTATTGAATCTTTATTTGTCAATTGCCCGCATGTAATTTGTTCACCCAGCATGTTAGTTATCTTATTGGAGAGACACCACTAGTGAGCTGTGGACCCCGGTCCATTCTTTTACATCTGAATATATTCTACTGTTCTTACTGTTCTTTGCAAACAAACACCATTTTCCACTCGATACATTTAATCCTTTGTTTTCAGCAAGCCGGTGAGATTGACAACCTCACTTACGTTGGGGCAAAGTACTTTGATTGTGTTGTGCGGGTTCCATGTTGGCGCCGGTTTCACTGGTGTTGCGCCGCACTACACTCCTCCACCAACAACCTTCACGTGCTTCTTGGCTCCTATGGTTCGATAACCTTGGTTTCTTTCTGAGGGAAAACTTGCCGCTGTGCGCATCATACCTTCCTCTTGGGGTTCCCAACGGACGTGTACATCTACGCGCATCAGAGTACTACGTACTTTTTTTGTATATGCGTTACTAGTTGGATTATAAACTTGGATACTCGTTCTACAGTTTTTTTGTATTGAGAATCGTTGTATAACATTTATCAGAAAGTTCAGTTTGTTCGGATATTGGGCCCAAGAAGGCAGAGGCCCCAAATATAAGTCCACCTTCATTTGTCGTAGAACAAATAATTGGAGCTAACTTCTTAAAAAAAAACTGGCCATTCAGAGCAACAGACTATATAAGCTGGGCTCCTCTGCGTGTCTTTGTTCATTTAATCTCCCGAATATAGGTAAGGGCACCTCGGAGCGTAACTGGCCAGTCGGTCCAACAGACGATATAAGCTGGGCTCCTCTGCGTGTCTTTGTTCAAGCTGAATAAATAGGCCTTGGGCCTTTAGTCATCCAATCTGGCCCAAGGACACCACGACGCATAGCTGACAGGTGGGACACATAGTGAATCCAGTAGGTCCCACGACTACATGTGGGCCCAACGGGGTCTGGACAAAGGACCCACCAAGCTCTGACATACGCCCCCCACAAGTTCTGACATATTGGGTCCATACTCTGACATGTTTGGCCCCACCAAGCTCGGGCATGCTGGGACCCACCAGACTCTGACATGCGGACCCCATAGATCTCTGGAATGCAGGACCCACTAAAGCTGTCATGGTCCCACAAGGCTCTTACATGCAGCCCCCACAAATCTCTGGCATGCCGGACCCACCAAAGTTGTCAGAGATGGGTCCCACCAGGCTCAGACATGCGGCCCCATAGATCTCTATCATGCTAGACCCGCTAAAAGTGTCATCCATTGGTCCCACCAGGCTCTGACATGCGGCCCCCACATATCTCTAGCATGTTGGACCCACCAAAACTCTCAGAGAAGGGTCCCACCAGGCTCTGACATGCGGCCCCCACAGATCTTTGGTATGCCGGACCCACCAAAACTCTCGAGAAGGGTCCCGCAGGCTCGACATGTGGCCCCACAGATCTCTGTCTGGACCCACCAAACTCTCGAGAGAAGGGTCCCAGGCTCGACATGCGGCCCCCATAGATCTCGTCATCTGGACCCACCTCATAGAAGGGTCCCAGCGGCTCGACATGCGGCTCGCACAGATCTGTCATGGACCCACCTAAACTCTCAGAAGGGTCCCAGCAGGCTCGACATGCGGCCCCACAAATCTCGGCATGTCGGACCCACCAAAGCTCTCGGAGAAGGGTCCCAGCGGGCTCGACCTGCGGGGCCATGCGTCCAGAATTGACGGCGGACACTTGTCTGGCACGTGCGGAATTTTTGGCATGGCAACGGCATGTGGAACCCATGTTGGTTGTACTGACAGTTCTGGGCCACTTCGCATCTGGTAGGCTGTCGGAAGGGCGGCCCCATGCAGGTGGGTCGTGTCGGCACCTGACATGCGGGCCCGAGTGGTGTAGGCCAGGTACATGTGTGCAGACAGTGGTCGTCTCCCCTTACAAATATGGGTCCCAGTACTGCAGGCCTTGGACTCTTGTGCGGGCAGACACAAAAGTACATGAAAAGAAGCGTGCAGAGTGTGGGGTGTGTCCACCGGCCCGAAGCCCAGTTGTTGTGATGCCCGCCCACTGCTGACTCAGCAATTCGGGCCGCCAACCACCCGCGACGCTCATTTATGCACAATCGCTGATGTTTAGACCTCGCCCGTCACTATTGTTTCGGGCCGAGTGGCCCAAATCGCCATCTGTGACACGAAAACGCCCTATCGTCATAGAAAAAGACAATCGCTGACAGATTTCCAAACCATCAGTATCATACCGTCATTGAAGACCCATATGTTACTAGTGCAGCTATTTTCATGAATTTGATGAACAAGATATTCATGAAGTACTTGGACAAGTTTGTGGTAGTTTTCATTGATGACATCTTGATATATTCTAAAGACAAAGAAGAGCATGCAAAGAATTTGAAGATAGTTTTGCAAATCTTGAGGGAACATCAATTGTATGCTAAGTTCAACAAGTGCAAGTTTTGGTTGGATAGTGTTGAATTTATTGGACATGTTATAACCAAATAGGGTATAGCGGTGAATCCAAGCAAGGTTTAGTTCGTATTGGAGTGGAATTCTCCCAAAAATGCTAAGGAAATACGAGGATTCCTTAGAATGGCAGGTTACTATCAAATATTCATAGAAGGATTTTAGAAGATAGCAGGACCAATGACCAAGTTATTGAAGAAAAATACCCCATTTGTGTGGACTAATGAGTGCGAAGCGAGTTTTCAGAAACTTAAGGAGAAGTTAACCACATCACCAATATTAGCAGTCCCAGAACCAGGAAAGGATTATACAGTGTATTGTGGCGCTTCCAAGAATGGACTTGGATGTGTTCTAATGTAAGACCGAAAAGTGATAGCTTATGGATCAAGACAAATGAAGCCGCATGAACATAACTACCCAGTACATGACTTAGAGTTGGTAGTGGTAGTCTATGCTTTGAAGAGTTGGAGACAAATTCTTTATGGATCCAAATGTGAGCTATATACAGATCATAAAAGTTTGAAGTATTTCTTTACTCAAAAGGAATTAACATGAGACAGAAGAGATGGTTAGAGTCGATCAAGGACTATGAGTTGACGATCAACTATACACCAGGCAAAGCTAATGTTGTAGCAGATGCTTTTAGTAGAAAAAGTACTGATAATCAACCTACGGAATGGGAAATTCCAAAGGAACTTCGGGAAGAACTAGAAGATGCTTAGATCTTATTCATTCAAGGTGATACAGTGGGAAGCTTAGAAACTATGATTATCATGGATGAGATGTACTCTGATTTGAAGTATGAGATCATTCGGAAACAAGTTGATGAAACATTCATCCAAGAAGAAATTAAGAGAACTAGGGAAGGAAAACCATCTGAATTCAATATAGGAGAGTTTGATTCTCTATATTTCCAGAAAAGGATGTGTGTACCAGATGATCCGGAAGTTAAGGCAATCATACTGAAGGAAGCACATGAAACACCTTACTCAATACATCCAGGAAGTACCAAGATGTATATGGATTTGAAAGAAATGTTCTGGTGGAACAACATGAAAAGGGAGATAGCTAAGTATGTTTCGGAATTTCATACATGTAAGCGAGTAAAGGCAGAACATCAAAGTCCTGCTGGACTACTTAAACCTTTGGATATTCCGGAATGGAAATGGGATGAGATTGGTATGGATTTTGTTACCGGTTTACCAATGACTAGTAAAAGGAAGGATATGATATGGCTAATTATGGATAGACTTACCAAGAGTGCTCATTTTCTAGCAGTAAATTAGAAAGATACTTCGGAGAAGCTTGTGGATATCTATGTTAAAGAGATAGTCAGCAAACACGGAGTACCAAAGAAGATAGTCTCAGATAGAGGTTCGATCTTCACATCAGCATTTTGGAAACAACTCCAAGAAGCTCTAGAATCCAAGTTGGATATTAAACAGCATATCATCCACAAACCAGAGGACAAACGGAGAGAACCAATCAAATACTTGGAGACATGCTTAGAGCTTGTGATCTAGACTTTGGAGGCTCATGGGAGGACCATCTGCCATTAGCGGAGTTCACATACAACAACAGATATCAAAGTAGTATCCAGATGGCACCATATGAAGCATTATATGGAAGGAAGTGCAGATCTCCGATCCGTTGGTTTGAAACAGGAGAAAATAAGGAGTTTGCACCGGATTATATTAATGTGTTGCAAAAGTAGTAACAATCAAAGCCGTAGGTGAGTATTCAACTAAAGGGGAGCACCTTTAGTAATTAAGGTGGGTTCTGAAATATATATTCACCAAATTTTTGCACTAGACTTGGACAAAATTCAAATGAAACCCATATTTGGTCAAATATTGTTTAAATTTGATGAAATTTAAGTAAGATATTTGCGAAATAATTCCCAAAATATAAGAGAAGTTAGTGGGTCCCAAAATCTGCTTAAACCAGATTCAAAATCCCGCCTCCTTCACTAACATGTTGGGCAGGGATGGTCATGTTGCAAAAGTTCATACGCCACTATAAATTGAAACAAGAAAGTGCACACTAGTAGCAAGGAAGTAGGCAAAACATAATTTATTCTCCCAATACATATATTTTTCAACCATGCATTAGTACGACCACGGTACTACCACCTTATAATTAAGAAACCGAGGACGAACTTGGCCTAATTTTTAAGACGATGAATTATGGGTTCCTCATGCCTCCTGGATAGCAAAATAGCTCCGTCCCATGGGAGTGGATGTTTTAGTCGAGCACCAAGTGCTTCCCGCATAAGAGGCAGTAGCACACCCCCGTTAAGCCTCCCTTGATGCACCTGTGTTCCTGTACACGGGCGAGGAACAGCTTCGCCTCGATCCAGCACTCCGCCTTGCAGCTCCAGTCTTTGCAGAACGGTACCACCGGTTGCCTGTACTTGCACACCTCTGGCTTGCCTAGCGAATGAACACAACAACATAGAAGAGTCAATCAATCAATCAAATAGAGAAAAGAAAAGAACACAGTGAAATGGAATCTGGCAAGGAACGGAACACGAACCATCGTCGCCCTCCGTAGGGTTTGCGTGCAAGATCACGAATGCTAGGATAAAGCAGAGAGCGGCATGTCTCGTGTTCATGATCGATCGCTGTCTACGAGCTTACTCTTCTAGCAGTCTCTCTCTCTAGTACTCTGTGCCGTGGGAATTTCTTGGAACTGAATGTGCGTAGGTTGGCGTAGTTATATAGGCGTTCCTTGCACTTGACCCGATGTGAAAATTAATGATCTAGCTAAAGATTTTCGTTATCTAGCTAATGACAATAGATACGTCCAGGTCATTTCATTCCTATTGTGATTATTTGGTTAATTCATTTTCATTATTATCCAGCTAATGACTATATATACCACTTGTCCACATGTAGGTAAGCCCGTGTTATTTCATTCCTCTTGTGGTTCTTTGGTCAATTCATTTTTGTAATACAGCTAATGGCTATACCGCATGTAATTACGCCCATGTTATTACATTTCTTTTCTGGCTGTTTGGTTGATTCGATTTTGTTATTCATCTAATGACGTACTATACCGCATGTAATTAAGCCATTGTTATTTCATTCCTCGATCTTGTGGTCTTTGGTTGACTCAATTTTTTGGTATCGAGCTACACATGTAGTTCAGACCATGTTATTCCATTCCTCTTGTGGCTGCCATTAATTTTTTTTTATTATCCAGCTAATGGCTATAATACATGTAGTTAAGCCAGTGTTATTTCATTCCTCATGTGGTTGTTTTTGTTAATTCATTTTTTATATCAAGCTAATATAATGCTTGGGGAGTTGTGGGCACCTAGCAAAAAGAGGCAACCTATAGACGCAGTGGGCAACCAAGAAGCAATGTAAAGAGTTGGCATGCAAAACCGATACCGAGAAGATGACCATTGTCACATGTGTGGTGCCAACCCAACATGGGGAAAGTGGTTAGAAATTTCATGTAACTGTAGAAGAGAAAAAATGAGGATGTGGGGGCATACAAACTAGTACCTACGAGATACCTGGTCACAAGGAAATGACAACCAGATAGACATGGTGGATAGCCGGATGTACCTCGTGTCACCACTTGGGTTGGCACCAGAGCTTTTCAAGGCTATAATGAGGCTTTATAGGGAGGAGTGCTCACCTGAGGCCTGTATAGGTGAAGATGTTACATGACTTGGAGCACTGTGGGCATGAAAGAGAAGTCCCACATTCCGTCCCATGCGATCGTTCATGTCATCTACCTGCGCCGCCTAGAATCGTTATGTTGCCATCATCATCGAGGGTAAGGGAATCAACCACCACCATTTAAGGCATTGTCCAAGCCAAGAAAATTGACCTTAGCTACCATGAAGATGAACGAGCATTTGTAGGACGCAACCCTCGGAGGCATTTATGAAGCACTTGTGACTGAGGCAAAGACCTCGTCATAGAGTTGCCCATTGCGGAGGTGGTGATGATGCAAACATGGGGGCAAGGGGTAGGCTAGGTGGGATCTGTAATATCCCAGAACATAGGATCAACGAAGGGTAGATTTAGAAATGGGATGTGCATTTCATTGCAAAACGGGGGAAATTTTCGCGCTTTATTGAATAAAACCTAAGAGGGATCGAGGTTTCTCTCTCGTTGCTATTAGGGTTAGAGCAAAGGGGAGTGTTATGAATTTCGACATGACCTCTTTTGAAACTTAGAGTTTTGGGAGGATATTTGATTTGCATCTCTTATTGAATTCAAAACACAATAAGTGATAATTAAACAACACCCAAATGAATTATTGAATTCATAACACATCACACTTATACAAAATATTCAAAGGTATATCCAATATATACAAATAAATCATAAGTGAATATCAAATATTTACAAAAGCTCTTAAAACAAAACTTGAGCTTTATTGATCATGCACACATAGTTACATTTTCATTACAATATCCCAATATCCAAGAATGAATGAATAATAAAATTATAGAAAATAAAGATTACAACATTTGAATTTATTCTAAACTAAAATCTTCATCATTTCTTCATCTTGTCACACTACAAGAAAAGTTGCCATGGCCGACGAAGTTGAAGTCGCGCCGTGGTTGCTGGTGTACCATGGCCGACGATTTTTGGTCCCTCCGTGGTGCATGTCAAAACTTTTTTTCTCGTTTGCCCGACGAAAGCGGCCAAAACGTCGCGTATGGTGGCCGGGACGTGGTGCATCTCGAAATCTCGGGTTCGCCGGCCGAGTCAACGCAAATCCGCACCGCCGGGATGTAGGGCGGATGGCAGCCTCTCTGGCATTGTTTTTTTCTAGATCGCGCCATCTCGTTCAACGTTCTCCGATCGAGCCGTTTACGATGCAGGATCATGGGTCCCGCATGTCATCCTCTATGAACCAAAATTCTTTCTATTCTTGGATTTTTTTGACCCCCTGATTTCTGGCTACTTCCTTTTTCTTTTGATCCCTTGCCGCCTTGGAAACATTGAGACCGCTGCTGCTAAATGGGACCCGGATGTCATCCTCTATGTGCAATCAACTTTCTTTCTTGGAGTTTTTTGGCACCTCAAATTTGGTCACTTGCCTTTTTCTTTCGATCCCCAAACGGTGATACCACTGCTGCTAACTGGGACCCGCATGTCATCCTCTATGTACTATAAAACTTTCTTTTCTTGAATTATTTTTGGCACCTCATATTTGGTCACTTACCTTTTTCTTTCGATCCCCTCTCAAACGTGATACCGCTGCTGCTAAATGGGACCCGCATGTCATCCTCTATGTACTATAAAACTTTCTTTTCTTGGATTTTTTTGGCACCTCATATTTGGTCACTTGACTTTTTCTTTCGATCACCTGCTGCCTCTCAAACAGTGATACCGCTGCTGCTAAATGGGACCCGCATGTCATCCTCTATGTACTATAAAACTTTCTTTTCTTGGATTATTTTTGGCACCTCATATTTGGTCACTTGACTTTTTCTTTCGATCCCCTGCTGCCTCTCAAACGGTGATACCGCTGGCTAAATGGGACCCGCATGTCATCCTCTATGTACTATAAAACTTTCTTTTTTGGATTATTTTTGGCACCTCATATTTGGTCACTTGCCTTCTCAACGTATCGATAATTTGTTATGTTCCATGCCACTTTATTGATGATACCTACATGTTTTATGCACATTATATGTCATATTTATGCATTTTGGAACTAACCTATTAACAAGATGCCGAAGAGCCGGTTCTTTTTTCTGTTTTTGGTTTCAAAATCCTAGTAAGGAAATATTCTCGGAATTGGACGAAATCTTTGCCCAGGGTCCTATTTTTGCACGAAGCTTCCAGAAGAACGAAGAGGGAAGGAAGTGGGGCACGATGCGCCGACACCATAGGGCGGCGCGGCCCGGCTGGCCGCGCCGACCTAGGGTGTGGGGCCCTCGTGTGGCCCCGACCTACCCTTCCGCCTACTTAAAGCCTCCATCACGAAAACCCCGTACCGAGAGCCACGATACGGAAAACCTTCCAGAGCCGCCGCCGCGAATCCCATCTCGGGGGATTCAGATCGCCTCCGGCACCTGCCGGAGAGGGGATTCATCTCCCGGAGGACTCTTCATCGCCATGATCGCCTCCGGAGTGATGAGTGAGTAGTTCACCCTGGACCATGGGTCCATAGCAGTAACTAGATGGTCGTCTTCTCCTTGTTGTGCTTCATTGTTGGATCTTGTGAGCTGCCTAACATGATCAAGATCATCTATCCGTAATACTATATGTTGTGTTTGTCGGGATCCGATGGATAGAGAATACTATGTTATGGTGATTATCAATCTATTGTTTATGTGTTGTTTATGATCTTGCATGCTCTCCGTTATTAGTAGAGGCTCTGGCCAAGTTTTTACTCTTAACTCCAAGAGGGAGTATTTATGCTCGATAGTGGGTTCATGCCTTCATTGACACCTGGGACAGTGACAGAAAGTTCTAAGGTTGTGATGTGCTGTTGCCACTAGGGATAAAACATTGATTCTATGTCTAAGGATGTAGTGTCGATTACATTACGCACCATACTTAATGCAATTGTCTGTTGCTTAGCAACTTAATACTGAATGGGGTTCGGATGATAACTGAAGGTGGACTTTTTAGGCATAGATGCAGTTGGATGGCGGTCTATGTATTTTGTCATAATGCCCAATTAAATCTCACTATATTTATCATATCATGTATATGCATTGTTATGCCCTTCTCTATTTGTCAATTGCCCGACTGTAATTTGTTCACCCAACATGCTTTTATCTTATGGGAGAGACACCTCTAGTGACTGTGGACCCCGGTCCTATTCTTTACATAGCATACAATCTACTGCAATTGTGTTTACTGTTTTCTTTGCAAACATCTTCCACTCGATACGTTTAATCCTTTGTTACAGCAAGCCGGTGAGATTGACAACCTCACTGTTTCGTTGGGGCAAAGTACTTTGGTTTGTTGTGCAGATTCCACGTTGGCGCCGGAATCCCTTGTTGCGCCGCATCACATTTCGCCACCATCAACCTTCAACGTGCTTCTTGGCTCCTACTGTTCGATTAAACCTTGGTTTCATACTGAGGGAAACTTGCTCCTCATACCTTCCACTTGGGGTTCCCAACGGACGTGTGCATCTACGCGTATCAAGCTAAATTTCTGGCGCCGTTGCCGGGGAGATCAAGACACGCTGCAAGGGGAGTCTCCACTTCTCAATCTCTTTACTTTGTTTTTGTCTTGCTTTATTTTATTTACTACTTTGTTTGCTGCACTAAATCAAAACACAAAAAAATTAGTTGCTAGTTTTACTTTATTTATTGTCTTGCTCTCTATATCGAAAACACACAAAAATTAGTTACTTGTCTTTACTTTGTTTGCCTAGTTTACTTTTTGCTTATTGCATCATGTTTCCTTTTAATTTCACCACAAAGACATACCGGTAGGACGTGGGTCCATAGTTGGGAGAAATAATATAGAAGAATTTTTCAATCATGTTAGTATTACTGAAAATTTTGAAGATAAACACTTGGTAGAACTTGCACCTACCTATGAAATTGCTGCTGCTGCTTTTAGTTCGCATGTTGGAAACTAAATTTGTTAATCTCAATCCTATAATCCAACACATGTTTCTCACACTTGGTGATATGGAAGAAGGGAAAAGAAAGATTTTGTTCTAGAAACTCTTCTTAGAGAATTTGGGGGATTAGCAAGAGAGGCTAGAAAGGTTTTTGCTAAATTTAATATGCTAGGTTCTCATACCAATTTTATTGGTCTCCTTGAAAAAATGGACATGGATAGAATAAGGTACACTAATAACATTAATGATGGTGGGGAAATCAAAGCACCAATACCATGTAAACTCCTAGCTATGAATGATGCACTAGAAAATAACTATGCTTGGCTTGTTCCTGAAAATTTGTTCGATGAGAGTAGCAAGCCCAAGACTAATGAAAAGGGAGACGCTAAAATGTATCCAATATACTATGCTTGGTTGAGAAAACTTCCAATACCCCTGGTTATGATGGTGATGCTTCTTCGTTTGAAAATACTTGATTTGCACTTTCTGCGCCTAGCTGAAAGGCATTAAAGAAAAGCGCTTATGGGAGACAACCCATGTTTTTACTACAGCAATTTTTGTTTTGTTGAGTCTTGGAAGTTGTTTACTACTGTAGCAACCTCTCCTTATCATGTTTTTGTGCCAAGTAAAGTTTCTATGTCAAAGTTGATGTTATATTTGGGATCGCTGCGCAGAAACAGCATTGCTGTCTGTCACGAATCTGGGCACAGTTCTCTGTAGAAAATTCGAAAAATCTGCCAATTTACGAGCGTGATCCTCAGATATGTACGCAACTTTCATTATTTTTGAGTTTTTCCATTTGAGCAAGTCTGGTGCCAGATTTAAATTCGTCTTTACGGACTGTTCTGTTTTTGACAGATTCTGCCTTTATTTCGCATTGTCTCTTTTGCTATGTTGGATTTATTTCTTTGATCCATTAATGTCCAGTAGCTTTATGCAATGTCCAGAAGTGTAAATAATGTTTGTGTCACCTCTGAATGTGTGAATTATTAATTGTGCACTAACCCTCTAATGAGTTTGCTTGAAGTTTGGTGTGAAGGAAGTTTTCAAGGGTCAAGAGAGAGAATGATATACTATGATCAAGAGGAGTGAAAGCTCTAAGCTTGGGGATGCCCCCATGGTTCATCCCTGCATATTTTAAGAAGACTCAAGCGTCTAAGCTTGGGGATGCCCAAGGCATCCCCTTCTTCATCGACAACATCATCAGGTTCCTCCCCTGAAACTATATTTTTATTCAATCACATCTTGTGTTCTTTACTTGGAGCGTCGGTTTGTTTTTGTTTTCGTTTTTGTTTGAATAAAATGGATCCTAGCATTCACTTTGTGGGAGAGAGACACGCTCCGTTGTTGCATATGGACACATATGTCCTTAGGCTTTACTCATAATGTTCAAGGCGAAGTTTCTTCTTCGTTAAATTGTTATATGGTTGGAATTGGAAAATGCTACATGTAGTAACTCTAAAATGTCTTGGATAATGTGATACTTTGCAATTGTTGTGCTCATGTTTAAGCTCTTGCATCATATGCTTTGCACCCATTAATGAAGAAATACATAGAGCTTGCTAAAATTTGATTTGCATATTTGGTCTCTCTAAGGTCTAGATAATATCTAGTATTGAGTTTTGAACAACAAGGAAGACGGTGTAGAGTCTTATAATGTTTACAATATGTCTTTTATGTGAGTTTTGCTGCACCTGTTCATCCTTGAGTTTGCTTCAAATAACCTTGCTAGCCTAAACCTTGTATCGAGAGGAATACTTCTCATGCATCCAAAATCCTTGAGCCAACTACTATGCCATTTGTGTCCACCATACCTACCTACTACATGGTATTTCTCCGCCATTCCAAAGTAAATTGCTTGAGTGCTACCTTTAAATTCCATCATTCACCTTTGCAATATATAGCTCATGGGACAAAATAGCCTTAAAAACTATCGTAGTATTGAATATGTACTTATGCACTTTATATTTTATTAAGTTGCTTGTTGTGCGATAACCATGCTTCTGGGGAACGCCATCAACTATTGTTGAATATCATGTGAGTTGCTATGCATGTCCGTCTTGTCTGAAGGATCTATCATTTTAGTGGTTGGAGCATGCAAAATTGTTAGAGAAGAACATTGGGCCGCTAACTAAAGCCATGAATCATGGTGGAAGTTTCAGTTTTGGACATATATCCTCAATCTCATATGAGAATAATAATCATTGCTGCATGCTTATGCATTTAAGTCCATTATCTGTTGTCCATGTTGTCCCGGTATGGATGTCTAAGTTGAGAATAATCAAAAGCGAGAAATCCAAAATCCGAGCATTCTCCTTAGACCTCAGGCGGCATGGAGGTACCCCTTTGTGACACTTGGTTGAAACATGGCATGCAAAGACCCGGTAGTCCAAGCTAAGTAGGACGAGGTGCGGACACTATTAGTATACTATGCATGAGGCTTGCAACTTGTAAGATATAATTTACATAACTCATATGCTTTACTACCGTTGACAAAATTGTTTCATGTTTTCAAAATAAAAGCTCTAGCACAAATACAGCAATCGATGCTTTCCTCTTGAAGGACCTTTCTTTTACTTCTATTGTTGAGTTAGTTTACCTATCTCCTTCCACCTTAAGAAGCAAACACTTGTGTGAACTGTGCATTGATTCCTACATACTTGCATATTGCACTTGTTATATTACTTTATGTTGACAATATCCATGAGATATACATGTTATAAGTTGAAAGCAACCGCTGAAACTTAATCTTCCTTTTGTTGCTTCAACACTTTACTTTGATTTATTGCTTTATGAGTTAACTCTTATGCAAGGCTTATTGATGCTTGTCTTGAAGTACTATTAATGAAAAGTCTTTGCTTTATGATTCAGTTGTTTACTCATGTCATTACCTTTGTTTTGATCGCTGCATTCATTACATATGTTTACAAATAGTATGATCAAGATTATGATGGCATGTCACTTCAGAAATTATCTTTGTTATCGTTTTACCTGCTCGGGACGAGCAGAACTAAGCTTGGGGATGCTGATACGTCTCGAACGTATCGATAATTTCTTATGTTCCATGCCACTTTATTGATGATACCTACATGTTTTATGCACATTATATGTCATATTTATGCATTTTCTGGAACTAACCTATTAACAAGATGCCGAAGAGCCAGTTGCTGTTTTTGCTGTTTTTGGTTTCAGAAATCCTAGTAAGGAAATATTCTCGGAATTGGACGAAATCTTCGCCCGGGGTCCTATTTTTGCACGGCTTCCCGAGAAAGACCGAAGAGGGAAGGAAGTGGGGCCACGAGGCGCCGACACCATAGGGCGGCGCGGCCCAGGCCCTGGCCGCGCCGACCTAGGGTGTGGGGCCCTCGTGTGGCCCCCACGGCCTTCCGCCTACCTAAAGCCTCAAATCGCGACCCGGTACGAGAGCCACGATACGGAAACCTTCCAGGAGACCGCCGCCGCATCCCATCTCGGGGGATTCAGGAGATCGCCTCCGGCACCCTGCCGGAGAGGGGATTCATCTCCCGGAGGACTCTTCATCGCCATGATCGCCTCCGGGTGATGAGTGAGTAGTTCACCCCTGGACCATGGGTCCATAGCGGTAGCTAGATGGTCGTCTTCTCCTTGTTGTGCTTCATTGTTGGATCTTGTGAGCTGCCTAACATGATCAAGATCATCTATCTGTAATAATATATGTTGTGTGTTGTCGGGATCCGATGGATAGAATACTATGTTATGGTGATTATCAATCTATTGTTTATGTGTTGTTTATGATCTTGCATGCTCTCCGTTATTAGTAGAGGCTCTGGCCAAGTTTTTACTCTTAACTCCAAGAGGGAGTATTTATGCTCGATAGTGGGTTCATGCCTTCATTGACACCTGGGACAGTGACAGAAAGTTCTAAGGTTGTGATGTGCTGTTGCCACTAGGGATAAAACATTGATTCTATGTCTAAGGATGTAGTATCGATTACATTACGCACCATACTTAATGCAATTGTCTGTTGCTTACAACTACTGAATGGGGTTCGGATGATAACTTTGAAGGTGGACTTTTTAGGCATAGATGCAGTTGGATGGCGGTCTATGTACTTTGTCGTAATGCCCAATTAAATCTCACTATATTTATCATATCATGTATATGCATTGTTATGCCCTTCTCTATTTGTCAATTGCCCGATTGTAATTTGTTCACCCAACATGCTTTTATCTTATGGGAGAGACACCTCTAGTGAACTGTGGACCCCGGTCCTATTCTTTACATAGCATACAATCTACTGCAATTGTGTTTACTGTTTTCTTTGCAAACATCTTCCACTCGATACGTTTAATCCTTTGTTACAGCAAGCCGGTGAGATTGACAACCTCACTGTTTCGTTGGGGCAAAGTACTTTGGTTTTGTTGTGCGGATTCCACGTTGGCGCCGGAATCCCGTTGTTGCGCCGCACATCACACTACAAGAAAAGTTGCCATGGACAACGAAGTTGAAGTCGCGCCGTGGTTGCTGGTGTACCATGGCCGACGATTTTGGTCCCTCCGTGGTGCATGTCAAAACTTTTTTTTCTCGTTTTTGAGGCCACCTACGACGAAGCGGCCAAAACGTGGCGTATGGTGGCCCGGGACGTGGTGCATCTCGAAATCTCGGGTTCGCCGGCCGAGTCAACGCAAATCCGCACCGCCGAGGGATGTAGGGCAGGATGGCAGCCTCTCTGGCATTGTTTTTCTAGATCGCGCCATCTCGTTCAACGTTCTCCGATCGAGCCGTTTACGATGCGGGATCATGGGTCCCGCATGTCATCCTCTATGAACCAAAATTCTTTTATTCTTGGATTTTTACCCCCTGATTTTTGGCTACTTCCTTTTTCTTTTGATCCCTTGCCGCCTTGGAAACGTTGAGACCGCTGCTGCTAAATGGGACCCGCATGTCATCCTCTATAATCAACTTTCTTTTCTTGGAGTTTTTTTGGCACCTCAAAATTTGGTCACTTGCCTTTTTCTTTCGATCCCTGCCGCCTCTCAAACAGTGATACCGCTGCTGCTAACAGGACCCGCATGTCATCCTCTATGTACTATAAAACTTTCTTTTCTTGAATTATTTTTGCACCTCATATTTGGTCACTTATTTTTCTTTCGATCCCCTGCAGCCTCAACGGTGATACCGCTGCTTGCTAAATGGGACCCGCATGTCATCCTCTATGTACTATAAAACTTTCTTTTCTTGGATTTTTTTGGCACCTCATATTTCGTCACTTGACTTTTTCTTTCGATCACCTGCTGCCTCTCAAACAGTGATACCGCTGCTAAATGGGACCCGCATGTCATCCTCTATGTACTATAAAACTTTCTTTCTTGGATTTTTTTGGCACCTCATATTTGGTCACTTGACTTTTTCTTCGATCACCTGCTGCCTCTCAAACAGTGATACCGCTGCTGCTAAATGGGACCCGCATGTCATCCTATATGTACTATAAAACTTTCTTTTCTTGGATTTTTTTGGCACCTCATATTTGGTCACTTGACTTTTTCTTTCGATCCCTGTGCCTCTCAAACGGTGATACGCTAGCTTTGCTAAATGGGACCCGCATGTCATCCACTATGTACTTAAAACTTTCTTTTCTTGGATTTTTTGGCACCTCATATTTGGTAACTTGACTTTTTTCTTTCGATCCCCTACTGCCTCTCAAACGGTGATACCGCTGTTGCTAAATGGGACCCGCATGTCATCCTCTATGTACTATAAAACTTTCATTTTTGGATTATTTTTGGCACCTCATATTTGGTCACTTGACTTTTTCTTTCGATCCCTGCCGCCTCTCAAACGGTGAGACCGCTGCGGCTAAATGGGACCCGCATGTCATCCTCTATGAGCAATCAACTTTCTTTTCTTGGAGTTTTTTTGGCACCTCATATTTGGTAACTTGACTTTTTCTTTCGATCTCATGCCACGTTTGAAACGTTGAGGTACTTGCTGGCTCATGGACCCGCATGTCATCCTCTGTGTGCTATAAAAGTTTCCTTTGTTGGATTTTTTTTCCCCCTGATTTTTGGCTTGCCTTTTTCTTTTGATCCCCTGCCCCCTTTGAAACGTTGAGTAGGCTGTTGGTTCAAGGGATCCTCTATGTCCATCAACTTTCTTTTCTTGGATTTTTTTCACCCCTAATTACTAGCTACTTTCTTTTTCTTTTGATCTCAACCGCACATTACAAACATTGAGACCGCTGCTGCAAAATGGGACCCACATGTCATCCTCTATGTACAATAAATCTTGGATTATTTTTGGCTCCTGATATTTGGTCACTTGCCTTTTTCTTTCGATCTCATGCCGCCTTTGAAACGTTGAGTAAGCTGCTGGCTCATGGGTCCGCATGTCATCCTCTACGAAACAATAAAAGTTTCCTTTCTTGGAGTTATTTTTACCCTAATTTCTGGCTATTTGCCTTTTTCTTTTGATCCCTGCCAGTTGAAACGATGAGGACGTTGTTGGCAGGTCGGTCCCATGTCATCCTCTATGAACAATAAAAGTTTCCTTTGGTGGATTTATTTTTGACCCCTAATTATGGCTATTTCCTTTATTTTTCTTTTGATCCACTGCCGCCTTGGAATTGTTGAGAATGCTGCGCCTCATTTTCTTTTGGTCCTGTTTTTTGGAAACGTTGAGACCTCTGCTACAAAATGGGACCGCATGTCATCCTCTATGTACAATAAAGTTTCTTTTCTTGGATTATTTTTGGCTCCTGATATTATGTCACTTGCCTTTTTCTTTCGATCTCATGCCGACTTTGAAACGTTGAGGATGCTGCTGCCTCATGGGTCCCGCATGTCATCCTCTGAACGATAAATGTTTTCTTTTCTTGTATTTTTTTACCAACTGATTTTTGGCTTTTTTTATTTTCGATCCCCTGCCGCCTTTGAAACGTTGACTCCGCTGCTGGCTCATGGGTCCCCGATGTCAGCCCCCCCGTACAAGAAACATGTGATATTTTATTTTGCAGACAATAAACGTTGTATTTCGCTCTGAGCTATTACAAACGGATAAATTAAATCTTTATATCTACATAAACAAACTTATATGTTGAATCTCCTTGTTTTTTGTTTTTGCGAAGCATAGGACTTTCCTGTTTTTTTTGAGAAAAATCCGACCTTTCCTGTTTTGGAGTGGGCTGAAATTGTACGAGTCAAAAGGCCCAGCAGTATAGTTCGAAGGCCCAGATGTCCAGATACAGCCCAATTAAAATCTTTCTTTTCTTGGATTTTTTTCACACCCTGATTTCTGGCTACTTCATTTTTCTTTCGGTCCTGTGCCGCCTTGGAAGCGTTGAGACCGCTGCTACAAAATGGGACCCGCATGTCATCCTCTATGTACAATAAAGTTTCTTTTCTTGGATTATTTTTGGCTCCTGATATTATGTCACTTGACTTTTTCTTTCAATCTCATGCCGACTTTGAAACGTTGAGGAAGCTGCTGGCTCATGGGTCCCGCATGTCATCCTCTATGAACAATAAAAGTTTTCTTTGTTGGATTTATTTTTTTCCCCTAATTTCTGGCTATTTGTCTTTTCTTTTGATCCCATGCCCCCTTTGAGACGCAGGTGGCAAGTCGGTCCCACATGTCATCCTCTATGAACAATAAAAGTTTCCTTTGATGGATTTATTTTTACCCTAATTAATTTCTGGCTATTTCCTTTTTATTTTGATCCCTTGCCGCCTTGAAAGTTGAGGATGCTGCCTCATGGGTCCCGCATGTCATCCTCTCGGAAGGTAAATGTTTCTTTTCTTGAATTTGTTTACCAACTGATTTTTGGCTTATTTTTTTTTCGATCTCCTGCCACCTTTAAAACGTTGACGACGCTGCGGGCTCATGGGTCCCCAATGTCAGCCTCCCCATACTGCAAATCCTCTTTCTGCAAAGGTTGTATTTCTAGATAGATAAGGTGGATTCGAATCTGCCATGGTTCAGGCAGCTCAGGTAAGCCTTCTTGCACTAATTAATGGAAGTAGTGTATCGCAAGGTCAAGACATGTGGCTCGGTGTAATGAATCTATATGAATCATGTTGTGGGTTCAATCTGATAGTTCTCTAACAGGTCAGCCAAAATAGAAATTAAGTTTTTTCTAAAAGGGAAATGCAAATTAAGATGAACACAAACATTAGTTATCATAATAGCTGATCATACATACATACTTGCTAAGAGCAAAAGCTTGCCAGAGTTTTACCACCCATACAATTAATTAGCAGTTCAGATAAGATAACCTTATATAAGTATAACTACAAATGCATTTGCTAAGGGCTCATGGGACAACAGAACTAGACAACCGCGAACTTTATGACCAGCATGTCACAGCGGCATCGAAAGATCTTGACCTTCAACTTTGATCCAATGCGAAGTTTGGCACCGTCAATGAACTTTTCCACCTGGAAGTAACAGCCAAGCGGCCATCTGTGGGACTGAAGAGTACCGTCCCTCCACGGTGAGACCTTCACTCTCCATGACGAGGGATATCTTGCCCCTTCGGCCAGCATTGAGATCCTTGGAGATACTTTTAGGCAATTTCTGATTCAAAGCAAGAGATACCACCAAAAATTAGTCAATGGCACCAATGCACTGAACCATGTGAGACTTTGAGCAGAGAAGACATCAAGATAAGAGCAGTTATGCTGTCATATACTCACGAACATAGCCTTCAGATGCGTCCTGGTCACCATACACGGGTGGCCACAGCAATGAGCTAAGACCTCGGTGATCGGGCTGGGGCAGTGCATGAGCTGGGCTGGTACACGTGATGCGTGCGGGAGACTGCTGGGCAGGTGCAGTAAACGGTGCCTCTAGAGGAACCGGTGCTGAGGAGCTGGGCAGGTGCAGTAAACGGTGCAGCTAGAGGAACGTGCTGATGCAGGAGCCTGCGGGCATGTGTAGTATATGGGGCCTCTACAGGAACCAATGCTGATGTAGGGGACTGCTGGGTAGATGCAGTAAACGGAGCTGGTACAGGAACCGGTGCTGATGCAGGAGAGTGGGAAGCCGGTGCCGGTGCTGGTGTGGTTGCCCTTGTGACATCCGCTCCTGTCATCAGGGGATCTGCAGCTGATCATGTTAAACCCAGCAAGCTAGAACAGAAGGGAATGGTTTAGAACAACTACTCAGAATGCAGTTATCAAAAGATATGAGTAGAAAAAAGTTACATATTATATATTTGGAAGTGTCTCCAACTCTGTAAGCAGTTACGTATATCTGCCCGTTTGAGTTTCGGATCCTCAGCTCGTCGCCCTTCTTCAGACCGTAGTCAAAAGCAAACTTTCTCCAATCATGTCCATACAAATATGTGATGGCCTGCGTCTTGTAGACATACACCTCATAGACCGTGTAGGTGTTCATCAATTTGCCATTGCCATGCATAGTGAAAGATCCTTCATGCGGACACATCTGGTTAATCATTGGACGAAGTTCACAAGGTACAGTCTGCATGTGAAAATTGATACAAATGTAAGAAGCAGGAAGACTAAAAACAAGACTTTACTATATGCCAATTCATGCTAAACCACTGAGAATACATACCTGTAACTCTGTGAAGGAGCTACTAGAAAGGTAGATAGAGCCATAGGAGGTGTTATATGCGGGGTATGTACATGGGCCCGCCATATTCCCGCAAGCTCGGCATCGGGATGGTGAAGGAAACATGGGAGGTACTACTGGTGCGTAGCGCTGAACGTAAGTGGAAGAATTAGGTTGTGTAAAGTGCATAGTTCAGAGCAATGCAAATGTTGACAAGCAAGTGCATAACACTATGTTACAAACTGAACAGTGAAAAATTAGTGTATGATGAATATAAGCATGCTAATTTGGTGTTTCCGAATTCCAAAGAGCATTAGACAGAGCCGGTGATAATATCAGACATAAATCATGGCATGTATATGTGGCTTAAGAAAATATACCCGAACCCTTGGATGGTTACGGCCGGCTGATCCTTGGACTTGAGCTTATATAAGCATCCGGAAGGTGGGGCGCTGATAGTAACTTGGTGGCAGCCTCTGCGGATGCCTCATCAGAGCCGTTGCAATCCTTTTGACCAATGAAGGCTTAGCGATTTGATCTGCATATAAAATGAAGAGCAACAGACATCAGCAATGATATATAAAATGAATCTATGAGACAAGGTGCATATAGTGCTGGATGTAAGTGGAAGAATAGGTGTGTGTGTTTCTGAACTATTGGTAAGCATTAGACAAAGCCTGCAATAAACAGACAAAAATCAAATCATGTATGAGGATTAAGAAAATATGCACAACTTCTTGAAAAGGGTACCACCAGTGGCCCGTGGCCTTGTGCTTGAGGGGAGGTTTTCAGAAGATGGTGGCAGCACCATCGTCTTCACAGCAGCCTCATCAGGATCATTTTTTATCCATTTGAGTAGAGGAACAGAAGTTTCATCTTGCATATGAATAGCAACAGAACTCATCATTGATATTTAATAAATATGAGATAGACTGATGCAAATAGTGCGGGGTGTAAGTGGAAGAATAGGGTTGTGCATAGAGAACAGTTGACAACAATGCAAATGATTACAAAAGAAGCCAATGGAAATCAACAGTTTATATACTGGATGAGACAGACTGAAAAGTGAAAAAATTAGTGTATGATGATTGTAAGCAAACGCAGTGTTCTGAATTTTTGGTAAGCATTAGACAAATCCAACAGTATTAAAGAGATAATAATGAAATCATGTATGTGGATTAAGAAAATATACCAGATTCATTAAAGGTCACCACCAGTGGCCCATGATGTCACAATAATGTTTTCGGAAGATGGTAGGCACCATCGTCCTCACAGCAGCCTCATTAGCCCCATTTGCATCCACTTGAGTAAAAGGCGCGGCCAGTTTCAGCACATGGGGCCAGACAGATCTCAGAGTGATATTGAATGACTACGAGACAGGGGAGGCCAGTGCATATAGTGCTGGGTAAGTGGAAGGGTATGGCCGTGTATGGTGGTTACAACAATGCAAAGGGTGTGTTCGGTTCGAAACGAGCGTGGAATGGAATGCGGAATGGTTCCATTTCGAGGAGGGAATGGAATGGTTACATTTTTGTTCGGTTGGGAAAAATGGAGAGCGGAAGAGATCGAGTTAAACTAACCAATTGTCTCAAAATTGTAATTAACAATTGCAAATGACATTTTAATCTCAAAGTCGTAATTAACAGCGCCTAATGGTGCTCTTTTAATCTAAAAATCGAAATTAACATCATTTTATGTTGGGTTAGGGGAACTAGAGTAGATGAACATTACTGTATGATGATTGTAAGCAAACGAATTTGGTGTTTCCAAACTTTTGGCTTCGAGATCTTATGGGTTTCAACTCTAGCCTACCCCAACTTGTTTGGGACTGAAAGGCTTGGTTGTTGTTGTTGTTGTTGTAAACTTTTGGCAAGCATAGAAAAAACCGACAATAAACGAGAGAAAAATCAAGGCATGTTGTGTATTAAGAAAATATACCATATTCATTAAAAGATCACCACCCGGTTGGTGCGTGGCCTTGTGCTTGTAGAGGCATTTAGAATATGGGGGCGGCAATACTGGCAGCTTGATCAGCCGCAGTTTTGATCTTCCTTTTGAGTAAAGGCCTAAAGTTTCAGTCTGCATATGAATAGCAAAACAAAGGGCAGACCTCAGCAGTGATATTGAATTACTGTATGAGATAGACTGATGCATATAGTGGATGCTCTTAGCCTTTTGCGAGCGTGAACACTAGCTATGGACAGACAAAAAAACTAGTTAACTCAGCTTTGTCTAGTTATGAATGTACTACCACCATCCAAAAGCTTAAGCCTTATTTATTTTTGAGAAATCAAAACAAGCAAAGTTTGACCAAAATTTTAGAACATTCTATCAACAAATATAATACGGTGTAGATACCGTAGGAAAATATATATTATTATCTATTTAATGATATTAATTTTGTATTTTGCATGTTACTGATTTTTGGTAAAAGCTTAGTCAAACATGGTATGGAGTTTGACTTTCTAAAAATAATATAAGCCCAAAGCTTTGGGATGGAGGCGGTAGTATCTAGGGCTAAAACACATCTAGATACATCCGTATCCACAGAGATAGTTGAGTCAATTAATTTGGATCTGAGGGAGTATCAGATTCGAGACTACATCATGGTAAATTGGTTAAAAAAAATTACCCCACAGGCGGTCCCACTGCCCAGCTCGGCGGTGGCATTTCGCTTCTTGTGCTGGAGATCGGGCCATGCTCCTGCAGCGGGTGGGACGCTATTCTCGTTCCCCATAGCCTCGGCCACGGAACCTGGAGGTACCAACCTGATACGGAGGGAATATAGAGCATGGTGTCACGGAGGCTTTACGCACAAACAGTGGAACATGTGCTACTTTAAGCATATTCCAGACCAGGAACAGATTGGTGCCGGAGACCAGAGACACTTAAAGGTAAAGAGTGGATAAGCAAACGGAGTACATGCCGCGGGACTGGGGACGCAGCTCAGGCTCAACCAGCTGCCCACATGCGTGGTGGCCTTACGCTCCATTGCCCCCTGCAACGGGGTCTTACCTTTTCTGTACAAGCTGACAAAAGATACGGTGAGGATCAGCGAAACTACAAAGGTTGCAAATGCCGACAAATAAGGAAGGACACCCCAATCCAAGCAAAGGTAGCCCCCGCCCCCCACCCCCATCAATCCCTCCCAGCTCGAGGGTGAAGACACCCCTTTGCCCCGAATAGGAAAGAGATGCGCAAGATATCGAGGAGAGGAAAAAAGAACCGATCTCGAGAAAGGAGAGAACATTACTAGTCCTACCTAATCCGCTTGGGCTAGATGCAGCTTGCCCCTCAAAGCTGGATGCCTGGACGGTGGAGGCGAAAGGAGGGGATCGAGCTAGCGGCTTGCACCCGTCGGCAATCGGCACTCGATCGGGAGAGAAGGGTGCTACATAAAGGGGAGAGGGGTAACATATTTTATTACACGGTGAACTTACGATATGACTAGTCATTACATGTCTCACTTAAACTAGGGCTCATAGTGTGGCACCCCAAATTTACTTGAAGCTACCCGGCGGGCATTGGCGCGTCAAGAAAACCCCGAATTGTAGCGGGGAAATGAAACATTTCACAAGAATTCGAAATTCAAGCACCACGCGCCAAGCACGCAGGCTGTTCCTTCCTCTTCCTCGGTTCCTCCTCCTATCCGAAAAAAACCCCAAATCCCAAACTCAAACCAAAAAAAAACAAAAAACAAATCCCACAGCAGCACTTATACATGTCCTCGTTAACCCGCTGGAGATCGTTCCAGGACGATGCGGACCACCCGCCATGAGATCCAGAATTCCGTCCACCTCGAGGCACTGCGTGCTGTCTCGCAGCAGCGGCTTGAGGGCGCTGAAAAGGAAGTTCCGCCGGAAAGTGCTCATGGCAACCGTGCAAGCTCACCGGCGTGCTGTATCCCGAGAGGAACTGGTCCAAGCTTTGCTATTCGCCACACAAAAAAAAATTGCGGGCCAAGATCTGGTCAAAGCTTCGTCGATGGCTTGCGGCGGAGTCCCGAGTCAATAAACTAGCTGCTCGAGGACTTGGGCGGTTTACACGAAGTTCATATTAACTGACTCAAGTTTGTTAGTCTAGTTAACAAATGCATCTAGATACATCAATATCTAGACAAAATTGAGTCAATTAATATGAATCAGAGGGGAGTACCTCAAAGTGTTTCATGCTACCAACTAATGCGCTGGCAGGAATCGCTGTTAATTGTGCTACTACTTGTACGATGAACTGATTGTGTGGTTGTCGAATTTTCCAACGCGATCATCCACTGAATGCTTAATCTAGCGCCAAAGGCGTACAAATCCTAACATACTACAGCACGAACATGGAAAGTACGAATCACAAAGTAGCTCAACATTTTGCATCGAGGCTGGGTGGTCCTGAGACTACTGGACGCCCTTGATGATCTCCGGGTGTGCATCCTCTTCAGCGTCAAAGTTGTGTACTCGGTCCACGGCCTCATCCGTAGGCTGGATAATCTCAGGTGCGGGACCTTCGTCTATGAGGCTCGTCATCGGGTACCATCCACGGGTGCATCGGGGCTGGGTGAGTCTTGAGACACCGGACGCCCGTGATGATCTCCCGGGCGTGCATCCACTTAAACGCAAAGCTGTGTACTCGGTCCACGTCCTTATGTAGGCTGGATAATCTCAGGTGCGGGACCTTCGTCTATGAAAGGCTCGTCATCGGTACCACAGGTGCATCAAACCGAGATTCATCTTCAAATCTCCCATCAAGTAAGAGACCTCTTTAACTCTATGCTTCCGCAATTAGTACATCAACCGATTAGACAAACATCTAAGGGATGCAACCTGAAAAAATGCCGTTTTACATATTTACCTTCTCATGTGGCACAGCACACCCAGAGCTGAAACCCGTTTCCTGAAGCAAGCGCTTTTTCTCTCCTTCCCGTCCATCCATCTGCAACAAGTTAAATTTGAATACAGAACCTTGCACAGCAATGCAAACTATTGATTGAAACAGCGGCAGCATCAATATAAATAATTAACTACATATGCCAGCACACATACAGTGTGAGCAAGATCTGCTTCTTCTGCTAAAGGATCATTATATGGTTCACCATGCTAAACCCGCCTAACATATGTGCGGTCCATCCCAAAAATGTGTAAATGATATGCCACTACAGGGTGAGGCCTCTTCTCACCATTCATACATGTGCAGCGCGGGCAATACACGTCAGGTTGTGACCATCATGAGCTCTAATAAACCCCATAAAGGGTTGAACACCATTTATATATGAAGGGAAACATAAGTGTCCATGCAGTATCCAAGTTCTATCCATCTAATTATAGAGATACGGTGATTTAGTGATTAATTTAAGGGCGAAGTAGAAATGTATATCCATCGGTACAAAACTATACTACATGATTATGCATTTCCGCAATCATGTACAAAACAAAAATGCCCATCGACATTTGAGCAAACAGATTACAAAACTCTGCCATGGCATTTCGGCAAATTAACGGATCGAGTGACCGACTCTATATGCCCACGCAAATGAACAAATTGGTGATGACAAATCGAGCGGAAAACTATAAGGTGCCAATTAGTTCGAGCTGACGAATTTTTTTAGCAACATCAAGAAAATATAAATCGTTAGGCTGTCTTGCCCGATACATGATTGAGCTAGAGATAGCGGCCCTACCGTGGATCAACTTGACCGCGGTGCGTCTCGAGAAGAACGACGGGGAGAGGAAGCTTCTTCTTCGCACGGACGGGACGGGGAGAGGAAGCTCTTCGCACGGACGGGGATAAGTTGTGTACGGGTGGTGGGGGTCATGCGGCCGGGCCGCAGGGGTGATAATTAAGGTCGGTAGGTGGCGTTTAATGGAGTTGCGTGTGTAATTTGCCGTGCACAAGGTTGAGGAATAGGTTCCCTTTGCCGCGCGCACAATTCAAACTATCCCGCCCATGTAGTTTAAATTAGCCATATTTTCATTAAATCGACATAAAGTCATGTGAGTGGGGGAAAATTAGCAAAGTTGCTTGAAAAATAGTAAAACTCTGCAATTATCCTTTAAATATGCTCTACTTCGTGTGAAAATCGGGGTGTGGAAGCATGTTGAGGTGTTTTATTTGTACTTTCTTCATTAAAACTCCCATTTTATGCACTTTGGATGGAAAGAAATCATTTGCACATAAATTTTGACAACGCCATTTGCAAACACTAATTGTTTACATGCCAAGATGCACCCATCCACCAAATATATATGTGGCAAAAGTTTATCACAATCTACCAGATATGCATAATTAGTGAGGGACCCCTTTTGATTTTGTGCAATTTCCACTAATTAGGTAGAGATCGAGAAGGGGTTAATTAATTAGGCCATGTTAGGGGTTATGTGTTTTAGATTAGGTTGTGTGGATTCAAATACAACTTCTTTATTTGTGTGCTATGATTAATCAAAACTAGATCGATCGACTGCGCACACATTATAGAGGCGCATGCCTTTGCGCACAAAGTGCATGTGTGTGTTGTTGGCTACCAACGAGAGAGAGAGAGAGAGAGAGAGAGAGAGAGAGAGAGAGAGAGAGAGATAGATAGAGGTAGAGAGAGCTACATACGAGAGAGCGATTGAAATCCCCAAATTAAACACATATATATGCATGGCACATTTAATTTAATTAGAGGACCGCGAGGCACCCTGGCCTGCTTGATGCATAATTAAGTGTCATTGGCCTATATATATAGGGTTTAATTAGGGTTTAGGGTTAGGAGGTTAGGGTTTAGGGTTTAGGGTTTAATGTTTATGGTGTTTAGGGTTTAGGGATTAGGGATTAGGATTTATTTAGGGTTTAAGGTTTAGGGATCATAGATCGAGTGCGCACACACACATTATTAGAGGCACACGCGCCTTTGCGCATAAAGTGCATGCGTATATGTGTGTGTTTTGACACCAACATATAGATGATCGAGAGAAGTTGAAATCCCCAAGAATATGTTCAAATATATATTAAAATATATGCACGAATTAATGCATGCATGGTAGGCCATGCATACACACTAATTATATATATATTATGAGGAAACTTAATCAAATGTGTTTTCATTTGAGAGAACATGTCAAATTCAAGTTAATTAATTTATCATCGATAATTATATAATTAATTAATGAATCTCGGGAGATGTTATACAACATATGATCGATATATAGGCCATGTATATATTAATTGGTTTTAATCTACCGTTTTTGCTAGCTAGGTGCATGCTATATATAGAGCATGTTTTTATTAGATTGGGTTATAGCTAGTATAGTTTAGGGTTATGTGTTTTAATTAACTAGGGTTTGATTAGCTAGGGTTAGTTATATATATGGTTTAGGGTTAATGCATGGCACATTTAATTTAACTAGAGGGCCGCGAGGCACCCCTAGCCTGCTTGATGCACAATTAAGTGTCGTTGGCCTATATATATAGGGTTTAATTAGGGTTTAGGGTTAGCTAGCTGGGTTTAGGGTTTAGTGTTTTGGGTGTTTAGCTAGGGTCTAGGGTTTAGGGTTTAGTGTTTACTTTGTGTTTAGAAGGTCTAGGGTTTAGTGTTTAGGGTGTTTAGGGTCTAGGGTTTAGGGGTTAGTGTTTACATATATATGGTTTAGGGTTTAATTAGTGTTTAGGGTGTTTAGGGTTTAGGGTTTAGTGTTTACGGTGTTTTGGGTCTAGGGTTTAGGGTTTAGTGTTTAGGGTCTAGGGTTTAGGGTTTAATTAGTGTTTAGGGTGTTTATAGGGTTTAGGGTTTAGGGTTTAGGGTTTAGGGTTTTAGGGTTTAGAGTTTAGGGTTTAGGGTTTAGGGTTTAGGGTTTATGGTTTAGGGTTTACGGTGTTTAGGGTCTAGGGTTTAGGGTTTAGTGTTTAGGGTGTTTAGGGTCTAGGGTTTAGTGTGTTTAGGGTGTTTAGGGTTTAGGGGATTTAGGGATTGGGTTTTTAGGGTTGTTTAAGGTTTAGGGATCATCGAACACACATTATTAGAGGCACCCGCGTCTTTACGCATAAAGTGCATGCGTATATATATATGTGTGTGTTTTTTGCCACCAATATATAGATGATCGCGAGAGAGAGAGAGAGATTAAATCCCCAAGAATATGTTCAAATATACATTAAAATATATGCACGAATGCATGGTAGGCCATGCATGCACACTAATTATATATATTATTAGGGTTAGCTAGCTGAGTTTAGGGTTTAGTGTTTTGGGTGTTTAGCTAGGGTCTAGGGTTTAGGGTTTAGTGTTTATGGTGTTTAGAGGGTCTAGGGTTTAATTAGTGTTTAGGGTGTTTAGGGTCTAGGGTTTAGGGTCTAGTGTTTAGGGTCTATGGTTTAGGGTTTAATTAGTGTTTAGGGTGTTTAGGGTTTAGTGTTTACGGTGTTTAGGGTCTAGGGTTTAGGGTTTAGTGTTTAGGGTCTAGGGTTTAGGGTTTAATTAGTGTCTAGGGTGTTTATAGGGTTTAGGGTTTAGGGTTTAGGGTTTTAGGGTTTAGGGTTTAGGGTTTAGGGTTTAGGGTTTAGGGTTTAGGGTTTAGGGTTTAGGGTTTACGGTGTTTAGGGTCTAGGGTTTAGGGTTTAGTGTTTAGGGTGTTTAGGGTCTAGGGTTTAGTGTGTTTAGGGTGTTTTTTTTTGACACCTGAACCGTAGGGGAATCCCCTACGGTGTAGCTTTTTTTTATATATATATATGGACAAGTGCGCAATTATTAGATTGAGGCACCCGCGCCTTTACGCATCAAGTGCATGCGTATATGTATGTGTTTTTGGGCCACCAACGATATATAGATGATCGAGAGAGAGAGAGAGATTGAAATCCCCAAAGAATATGTTCAAATATACATTAAAATATATGCACGAATGCATTGTAGGCCATGCATGCACACTAATTATATATATATATTATGAGGCAACTTAATCAAATGTGTTTTCATTCGAGAGAACTTGTCAAAGTTCAGGTTTAATTAATTTATCACGATAATTATATAATTAATTAATGATTCTCAGGGATATGTTATACAACATGATCGATATAGGCCATGTATATTTTAATTGGTGTTAATCTGCGGTTTGCTAGCTAGCTGCTATATATAGAGCATGTTTTTATTAGATCGGGTTATAGCTAGCTAGTATAGTTTAGGGTTATGTGTTTTAATTAGGTAGGGTTGATTAGCTAGGGGTTAGTTACATATATATGGTTTAGGGTTAATGCATGGCACATTTAATTTTATTAGAGGATCACGAGGCACCCATGACCCGCTCGATCGATACACAATTAAGTGTCGTTGGCCTATACATAGGTTTTAATTGGGGTTTAGGATTAGCTAGGGTTTAGGGTTAGGGTTAGGGTACGTTTAGGGTCTAGGGTTTAGGGTTTAGTGTTTAGGGTGTTTAGGGTTTATGGATTAGGGATTTAAGGTTTTAGGGTTGTTTGGGTTTAGGGATCATCGATCAGAGTGCTTTACACATATTAGAGGCACACGCGCCGTTACGCATAAATTGCATGCATATATATGTGTGTTTTGTGGGCCAACGGTATATAGATGATCGAGAGAGAGAGAGAGAGAGATTGAAATCACAGAATATGTTCAAATATACATTAAAATATATGCACGAATGCATTGTAGGCCATGCATACACTATAATTATATATATATTATGAGGCAACTTAATCAAATGTGTTTTCATGCGAGAACTTGCCAAAGTTCAAGTTAATTAATTTATCATGATAATTATATAATTAATTAATGAATCTCGAGATATGTTATGCAACATGATCGATATAGGCCATGTATATTTTAATTATGGTGTTAATCTACGGTTTGCTAGCTAGCTGCTATATATAGAGCATGTTTTTTATTAGATCGGGTTATAGCTGCTAGTATGGTTTAGGGTTATGTGTTTTAATTAAGTAGGGTTGATTAGCTAGGGTTAGTTACATATGGTTTAGGGTTAATGCAGCACATTTAATTTTATTAGAGGATCACGAGGCACCCATGACCCGCTCGTCTATGCAATTAAGTGTCGTTGGCCTATCTAATAGGTTTTAATTGGGGTTTAGGATTAGCTAGGGTTGGGGTTAGGGTTAGGGTTAGGGTTGGGGTACGTTTAGGGTCTAGGGTTTAGGGATTAGTGTTTGGGGTGT